>JBBPBX010106524.1:0-11429 GCA_038048925.1 Garcialebias charrua
TCCATCCATCCATCCATCTTCTTCCGCTTATCCGGGGTCGGGTCGCGGGGGTAGCAGCCTAAGTAGGGAGGCCCAGACTTCCCTCTCCCCAGCCACTTGGAGCAGTTCCTCCGGGGGAATCCCAAGGCGTTCCCAGGCCAGCCGAGAAACATAGTCCCTCCAGCGCGTCCTGGGTCTTCCTCTGGGTCTCCTCCCGGTGGGACGTGCCCGGAACACCTCACCAGGGAGGCGTCCAGGAGGCATCCTAACCAGATGCCCGAGCCACCTCAACTGGCTCCTCTCGATGTGGAGAAGCAGCGGCTCTACTCCGAGTCCCTCCCGGATGACTGAGCTTCTCACCCTATCTCTAAGGGAGAGTCCAGCCACCCTGCGGAGAAAACTCATTTCAGCCGCTTGTATCCGAGATCTTGTTCTTTCGGTCATAACCCAAAGCTCATGACCATAGATGAGGGTGGGAACGTAGATCGATCGGTAAATTGAGAGCTTTGCCTTTTGACTCAGCTCTCTCTTCACCACGACAGACCGGTACAGCGCCCGCTTCACTGCGGACGCTGCACCTATCCGCCTATCGATCTCACGCTCCAGTTTTCCCTCATTCGTGAACAAGATCCCGAGATACTTAAACTCCTCCACTTGGGGCAGGACCTCCTCCCCGACCCGGAGAGGGCATGCTACCCTTTTCCGGCTCAAGACCATGGCCTCGGATTTGGAGGAACTGATCCTCATCCCGGCCGTATCACACTCGGCTGCAAACCGCTCCAGTGAAAGTTGTAAATCACGAACTGATGAAGCCAGTAGGACCACATCATCTGCAAAAAACAGAGAAGCGATTCTAAGGTCACCAAAACGGATCCTCTCAACACCTTGGCTGCGCCTAGAAATTCTGTCCATAAAAGTTATGAACAGAATCGGTGACAAAGGGCAACCTTGGCGGAGTCCAACTCTCACCGGAAACGAGCCTGACTTACTGCCGGCAATGCGGACCAAGCTCTGACACCGGTCGTACAGGGACCTAACAGCCCTTATCAAAGGGCCTGGTACCCCATACTCCCGGAGTACCCCCCACAGAACCCCCCGAGGGACGCGGTCGAATGCCTTCTCCAAGTCCACAAAACACATGTAAACTGGTTGGGCAAACTCCCACGCACCCTCCAGGACCCTGCTGAGGGTGTAGAGCTGGTCCAGTGTTCCACGACCAGGACGAAAACCACACTGCTCCTCCTGAATCCGAGGTTCGACTATCCGACGGACCCTCCTCTCCAGAACCCCTGAATAGACCTTACCAGGGAGGCTTAAGAGTGTGATCCCCCTATAGTTGGAACACACCCTACGGTCCCCCTTTTTAAATAGGGGAACCACCACCCCAGTCTGCCAATCCAAGGGAACTGCCCCCGATGTCCACGCGATATTGCAGAGTCGCGTAAGCCAACACAACCCTACAACATCCAGAGCCCTAAGGAACTCCGGGCGAATCTCATCCACCCCCGGAGCCTTGCCACCGCGGAGCTTTTTAACCACCTCGGCGACCTCAGCACCAGAGATCGGAGAACCCGACCCAAAGTCCCCAGGCTCTGCTTCCTCAGTGGAAGACGTGCCAGTAGGATTGAGGAGGTCTTCGAAGTATTCCGCCCACCGACTCACAACATCCCGAGTTGAGGTCAGCAGCACGCCACCTCCACCATAAATGGTGTTGGTCTCGTACCTCTTTCCCCCCCTGAGACGCCGGATGGTGGACCAGAATCGCCTCGAAGCCGTACGGAAGTCATTCTCCATGGCCTCTCCGAACTCCTCCCACGCCCGAGTTTTTGCCTCAGCAACCACCCGAGCCGCATGCCGCTTGGACTGCCGGTACCTATCAGCTGCTTCCGGGGTCCCACAAGCCAAAAAGGCCCAATAGGACTCCTTCTTCAGCCTGACAGCATCCCTCACTGCCGGTGTCCACCACCGGGTTCGAGGGTTGCCACCTCGACAGGCACCAACAACCTTGCGGCCACAGCTCCGATAAGCTGCCTCGACAATAGAGGCGCGGAACACGGCCCACTCGGACTCCATGTCCCCCGCCTCCCTCGGAACGTGTTCAAAGCTCTCCCGGAGGTGGGAGTTAAAGCTCCGTCTTACGGGAGACTCTGCCAGACGTTCCCAGCAGACCCTCACGATACGTTTGGGTCTGCCAGGTCTGACCGGCATCCTCCCCCACCATCGGAGCAAACTCACCACCAGGTAGTGGTCAGTAGACAGCTCCGCCCCTCTCCTCACCCGAGTGTCCAAGACATGCGGCCGCAGATCAGATGAGACGACAACAAAGTCGATCATCGAACTGCGACCTAGGGTGTCCTGGTGCCAAGAGCACATATGGACACCCTTATGCTTAAACATGGTGTTCGTTATGGACAATCCATGACGAGCACAGAAGTCCAATAACAGAACACCACTCTGGTTCAGATCAGGGGGGCCGTTCCTCCCAACCACACCCCTCCAGGTCTCACTGTCATTGCCCACGTGAGCGTTGAAGTCCCCCAGTAGAACAAGGGAGTCCCCAGGAGGCGCACTCTCCAATACCCCCTCCAAGGACTCCAAAAAGGGTGGGTAGTCTGAGCTGCCGTTTGGTGCATAGGCACAAACAACAGTCAGAGCCCGTCCCCCCACACGTAGGCGAAGGGAGGCTACCCTCTCGTTCACCGGGGTGAACCCCAACGTACAGGCACCAAGATGGGGGGCAACCAGTATGCCCACTCCTGCTCGGCGCCTCTCACCAGGGGCAACTCCAGAGTGGAAGAGTGTCCAACCCCTCTCAAGGAAACTGGTTCCAGAGCCAGAGCCATGCGTTGAGGTGAGTCCGACTATTTCTAGTCGGAACCTCTCAACCTCACACACTAGCTCAGGCTCCTTCCCCACCAGAGAGGTGACATTCCATGTCCCAATGGCCAGCTTCTGTAGCCGAGGATCAGACCGCCAGGGTCCCCGCCCTCGGCCGCCACCCATCTCACATTGCACCCGACCCCTTTGGCCCCTCCCACAGGTGGTGAGCCCATGGGAAGGGGGACCCACGTCTCCTCTTCGGGCTGTGCCCGGCCGGGCTCCATGGGTAAAAGCCCGGCCACCAGGCGCTCGCCAGCGTGCCCCACCTCCGGGCCTGGCTCCAGAGTGGGGCCCCGGTGACCCGCGTCCGGGCGAGGGAAAACTTAGTCCATTAATTGTACTCATCATAGGGGTTTTTGGGCTGCACTTTGTCTGATCCCTCACCTAGGACCTGTCTGCCTTGGGTGACCCTTCTAGGGGCATGAAGCCCCTGACAGCATAGCTCCTAGGATCATTGGGACACTCAAACCCCTCCACCACGGTAAGGTGTCAGCCCAGGGAGGGGCAAAGAATACGTGATGGTAAAATAATAATAATAATGATTATGATTTAACAAAAAGCAAAAGGCATGAGGCAGCAAAGAATACTTGCATGCAATAACATTTCAGGAAGACTCAAAGGTGAAAAAACATGAAACACCATAAGCGCACAATGGAGCAGAAAAATGACAAGTTTTAAAGGGAACTAGTGGGGGAGAACTGACAATACCTGGAGAGAGACAATGAGGATCAGGTGTGAGTGAAAAGGGCAGGAGCAAAAACAAAGAGAGGGGAAGGCAGCGAGGAGGCTAAAACACAAGTAAAACAAAATACAAAACTCAAAGAAAAAGTCCATGAACAACACACAAGACAGACCCTGACAGGGATGACCAATGCAAATTAGTTTAAGCTGTGCACAGCATTTGTAAATATCAAACATTTGTCTTTGTGCAAACATATTACAGTTATTACTATTTTAGCCAGATTCGTGTCAAAAGTTGAACCAGTCAAAAATGACTTCCCTAGCTTTTCTTTCATTTATAGGATAAATAACGAAACATACATTTACCTTCTCCCTTCCCACAGAAGAATGTAAAACAAAAAACCATCAACTAATTGATCAGTCTGTCTATTTCGTCCAACGTTTTCATGCTGAAGAAAGCTAATGAGGCCACTGAGGCTTAACTTCTTGACTAACCACATCCTGACCTCCCACAGCATCCTGCAAAAGAACATGTTCACAACAAGAAAGAGCTGTGAAGTACTGAATATATATTATTTTATATGAAGCTAATGACACATTGTCAACAGAGACAAAAATATTTATCTGAAGTTTAGGTGGTAATAAAAAGTAGGTACCGGTATATGCTATATATAGTAAAGTTAAAAAAAAAGTTAAAAAAAATAATGCATTAAACCTGGAAGAAGAAAAAAAAACAGTTAAAAAATTATAAAGTTTAAAAATGCTTGTTATTTTCATTAATTCAACCTTTATTATACAGGTTAGTCTCATTGAGCCATGAGGACTCATTTACAAAAGAGACCTGTTTTAAACAAAGAACACAGATGAGGTACAAACAACACTAAACAATCATGTAAAAAGAATTTAAAAAATGAAAAGAAAATAGAATAAATTATATAAAAATGAAACAAAAACAGCAACATTCTAAAGTTATGTAAAATACTAACAGGAACTTGTCTTTGTTGTTTCTACCACGAACATAGCAAATGTTGTGTTACTCTTTTCCAGAGAAAAGTCTCGGGAAAGAAGAATTAGTCTTCAAAAATATCTGCTTTTTGTTTATCTGAGAATGTTTCAATTGCAAAGCTTGAAAATATAAAAGTAATAGAAATAAGACTGCAAAAGAAATGTCCCACTACAGTATACAGTTATGCTCCAAATCTAATAATTGATCCATATTTGTTTAAGTACAGCTTTCGTCTCTAAAGGCCCTTGTGATCTGTGACTGGTTCCACCAATTGATCAGTTTTCTGTTTGTAGAGCCTCTCAGCGAGCAGGTCGCCCCAGTTCTAATCCCGATCCAGGGGCCTTTCTGGGTGGAGTTTAAATGTTCTTTCCATGCATGCATAGGTTTTCTCCAGGTACTCCGGAAAACATGCATGTTAGACTGACTGTTAACTCCTTTGGTGTGAGTGGTTGTTTGTCTCGTTTACCTCTATGTGTCTCGGTGATGGACTGGAGACCTGTGTCCCCCGCCTCTCACACAGTGATGGCTGGACATGGGCACTAGTGACCCCCGCGACCCACAAAAGGAAGAAGCGGGTAAAAGATAATGGATGTTTAATCCTACTCACAGTGAAGCTGGTGTCTTTTAGCAGTCATTAGAAGGTGGCATACATTGTGAACTGGGGTGGACAGAGTACCAAAATAATGTACTGAAGTAAAAGTACTTTTATTTTTCTGTTCAGTGTCCTGACATGACTCCTGTTGTGACTTAGTGCTACATAAATAAACTGAAATCAGACGGTGCCCAGACAACGGATAGCACACAGACACAGACTTATATCCACAGACTAATGAGACACAACCACACACACCTGGACAGGACACAGGTGTATGGTGTCCGAATTATGCCAAATCCCGCAAGAACAAATACAAATCTCGTGAGAGCAAATACAAACCCTCGAGTGAACAAATGAGACCCGCAAGAGCGCAAATGAGACCCGCTCTCGCGAGATTTGTATTTGTTCTTGGAGGATTTGGTATGATTCGGAAGCCATACAGGTGAAACGGATCAGGAGATAATTTACTAGGAGAAAACAACAGGGGGTGCAGGTGCAGGTGACCACAAGAGGGCACCGCATCATCCTGACACAGTCTGCCTTGGGAGAACCTACAAGGAACAATTGCTCCCGACAGAACAGCTCTTAGCTCAGCTCTCACACCAATTCCTCCACCATGATAAAGAGGTGATTCATGAAGGAGAATATGCTGCATGTGCAAAAAAAATCTATATTAAACTAGGGATAATTTGGCTGCTTTTAAACAAAAAGATGTTCCAAAATCCATCAAACAAAGTTAATAAAGAACAAAGTTACAAGCACTTTTTTGATTACATTTTTTATGTTTTTCTGCTGCAGTTGGACATTTGTGAGGATAAAAAGTAGATCTGGTATCGGTCAGTGTAAGGAAACATACACATTGAGAAGAATAAGTGAAAGAAAATGGCATTAAAAAAAATGAAACAACAAATAAAAACAGCTAGCTTGCAAGGCTGTGTAGAATATTAAAAACAGGAACATGTCTGCACTGTTTTTTCCCAGGAACTTAAAGGAGACCACATGTAGGTATTTAAAATTTTTATGTTATGTCTGTGTGCTATCTTGACAATATTAATTCATTTTAATACACAAAATAATTCTTAGATAATTAATTATACCCTTTTTAATTCTGCCATTTTTAACTTTCGTTTTGAACGACCGGTTTCTTGAAGTCCACGCCCTTCAACGATCTGTTAACGCCCTCTGTAACAGCCAGTATCTGTAATGTGTTGTTGTTTTAAAATTAGCTCTTTTTTTATTACTCATTTGACTTACTGTTAGTGCTAGCTTAAGATAACTTACCGAAACCCGTCTGAGCGCGCCGCAATTAGCTGCTCCTTTTAGCATGAGACCACCCGAATCCGAAGCTAATGTTAGCTTGTTCCTCTTCCGGTGTTCGCCAGCTTCGCTCGTTGCACGCGGAGATTTTGGGAGTTATCGCTGTTCCAGTCAAGACAACAAAGTTCACCAAGTGTCTCCCGTAAATTAATCAGTAAGGAGAAGGTCCTCGCTGCTGCGAGGGCAGCAGCGAGGCTGTACAATTGAAGCTCCGCTCCATCCGCCAGAAGAGGGTCCCGTTGCCGCTGGTCCCTACGCCGGGGGTCCGCTCGTTTAATTTTTGACGGCTGCGCGTTGGGAGCGATCGCAAATACACTAAAAATTGAACTAAAATATAAAAATAACAATTATACTTTATTTATAAAGCCATTTAAAAAAAACCACAGCTGCAACAAAGTGCTGTACACATGAAATTAAGAACATATAAATGTAACCAGGTGAAAAATGGGTACATGTCAAATGTATTTTAAAAACCATGTTTTGCTTTAATTTCACCTATGGTTGTAATTCTTGTTTTTGTCAGCATGTGGTGCTGTTGGTACAGAGAGGTCTAAAAGGACCGGAAATAGAGAAAAAAACCTTTGTTTATGTACGGTAGCACGGACTGGTAAAAACGGAAGAGAAGGACATTTTATCTGAGACTTGGTGAAGGAGACAACTCTGGCCACGTGAAAAGAGAATCCAAGTGTTCGAGTGCCGCTGCCGTTTGTTATGCAGTAGCTTTCACGCTGTTAGATTTCAGCTGTTACGTGCAGCTGCATGCTACTCTGTTGGGTGCTAACCGTGTTGTCGGTCCGCCATTTTATTTGAAGCTAAGGCTTGCTGCCGTTCGAAACACGGACTTTTTCTTGTTTTTTTTTATACATAACTCAGAGGGAATAGTTTATTTTTGAGAATAAAGAACCCCTTCTATTTGAAGCTTCGTGTGCTGCATTTATCCCGGTTTCAAATATTGGTACCAGGAGTGGGGTCTCTCGTTTTTTTCTCTCTGCGAGTGCATGTATATGGCGGCGCAGCGGTAGCATTAGCAAACGGCAGTGGTGAAGAAGTGGCCTACACCTGAGTGGACGTGGGCATCGCGTCGGTGAGGAGGCATCTGTTTCGAGACCAGAGGGGGGACGTTGCTGAGCAGTCTGCAGCTGGCGTGGTCGTGAAGGATTTCAGCCGAGGCGATTGTCAGACCAGAGCGCATTCCAGGCGGGAGAAGCATCGCCCAGCAGCGGTCTTGGAGCAGCCCAGGGACCTCAGGCGGACTCCGGACTTCGACCAATTTATCCTTTGCTATATAAATTTCTATTTACTGTTAATATTTATATTGACTGTTAATACTTCCATTGACTGTTAAGTGAACTGAAAAAAAATAATAATAATAATAATAATTTCAGAACATGTCTGAACAAGAGGGTTCCATAAACATTGAGATGCAGGGACAACAGTTACTTGAACAAGCTGGGGTGTTACAACAACTAAATGAGTTAGCCCGAAGGCAAGATGAAGTCATGACAGTCATATCATCACTAAATAATGAGCCTACCAGGTCTTATGTCTACGTACCCAGAGAAAGGCACATTTCACCATTTAGTGGAGACATTGACAAAGATGGGAGGAGTGTGGATGAGTTTATTGAAGAAGTAGAAAGGGTAATTTCTGCTAGAAACCAATCTGCACCCGAACAGTTTGATTTTGTGCTGTCGCTGTTAAGAGGCCCAGCTCTGGAAGAAGTGCGTTTACGCAAAGCTGATGGTGATGTTGTAAAAGACCTGCTTGTTTACTTAAAAGATGCATTTGGAGATAAACGTAGCGCTGCCCAACTTTTACAGAGCTTCTACAACTGTAAACAGAAGGAGGGTGAAGACATACGTGACTTTTCACATTCATTATCTCAGGCCTTTAGTTTGGTATGGAAACAGCATCCTAATTCCATGGGTAATGAGAACGCAGTGTTGAGAGACCAGTTCATTGAGGGCATCAGAGACCTCTCACTGAAACGAGAACTCCGAAAACATGTAAGAGGAAAACCTACATCCACTTTTATAGAGGTGCGTGAGGAGGCTTACTTGTGGTCCTTAGACCAAGCCCCTAGCACAAAAACGGTTAGGAGTAACGTGAATAACTGCCGTACTGTTAAAGCCGAAGCACAGTGCTGTGCAGTTAAAGAGACAGAAAATCCAATGCATCTGGAGGATGTGATGAAAACTCTTAAAGAGCAAGATAAAGTCACTAATCTAACTAGACCTAATGAGAAGTCGGTCTCAATGGATGACGTTCTTAAAGTGCTCACTGAGCAAGGGAAAGTGATAACAGAACTCACTAAGGCTGTGAAAGAGCTGACAATTCAGAACAAAAATCCTAGTAGCCAGACACCATCTCAGACCAAAACTGGTCCAAGATTTACCCCTGACGGTAAGCCGATATGTTTCAAGTGCCAAACTGCTGGTCATGTTGCCAAACAGTGTCCCCAGAGAAGATACAAAAACTCTGATGAGTACCCCATTTCTAGTCCGTCGGGAAACGAGAGGCCCTGGTTGCAGTGAGTCGGGTAACGCAGGGTCATGTCGTAGACTCACCTACACTGGAGATCACACGAGAACAAATTATTGAGCGTGCCATAGGAAAATGTCCAGTGGTTGATCTAAAACTTAATGGCAGGTCAGCACATTGTTTACTAGATACTGGCAGCCAGGTCAGTACTATGACAGATGATTTTTTCAGAAAATATATTGGTGATGATGAGAGCATGCTAGCTACAAATAGTTGGCTTAAAATAACTGCTGCGAATGGACTTGACATTCCTTATCAGGGATATATTGAACTGGAAATTGAGACGATGAGTTTAAAGATCCCAAATTGTGGTTTCTTGGTCCTGAAGCCGTCACTGAACCCTGTTGTTTCTGAAGAATGCATAATCGGTATGAATGTCATTCACAGATGCAGACAGCTAGTCACAACAGAGTTTGACAACACTTTGGGTGGATCCTTGGACTCTGGGTGGAGGACAGCTTTCCAACAGGTACAGATCGGTTGCATTGAGAGAAAGGCAGTAGTTCGGGTTGCAGGAAGAAACAAAGTACGCATCCCTGCATCCTCGATGTCCACTGTGTTTGTAAAAGGTCACACTAAAACCTTAGATGCAGCCTCTCAGTTGATCATCGAACCAGTGACCACTCCTCTACCATCTGGATTAGCAGTTATCCCAACACTTGTCACAAGGACCAGCCATGTTCTTCCGCTCCAGGTGGTTAACTTCTCCGCCGAGGAAGTGTGGTTAGGCCCCCGAACACGGCTAGGCATGATCTCAAAGGTTGATCCTGCGGAGAGTGAGCAGACATGCCAAGTAAAGTTTCAACGCATCTCTGCCGGTGTTGAACAGGTTTCAGTTGACCCTAACATGGTGCAAACTGACAGTAAGGTGCAAGCCATTTTGGAAAGACTTGACATGGGGGGCGCAGAGGAAGAGCGTGTCGCTCTCTGCTCATTGCTGTCCAGCTACATTGATGTTTTTGCAGATGATGAGGAGAATCTGGGTCACACAGATAAGGTGAAACATGAGATCAAGCTGGCGGATGACGTACCTGTCACACAGCCATATCGTCGTATACCTCCTAACCAATACCAGGAAGTACAAGAGCATATCTCTAAACTGTTGAAAAAAGGAATCATACAGGAGAGTGAAAGCGCTTACGCCTCACCAGTTGTGGTAGTCCGCAAAGGTGACGGCAGTATACGCTTATGTGTAGACTACAGGAAGCTAAATCTAAAAACTAAGAAAGACGCATTTCCATTGCCTCGTATTGATGAGAGTTTTGATGCGCTAAAAGGTGCTAAATACTTTTCCACAGTTGACCTTGCCAGTGGGTATCACCAAGTAGCCATGGATGATCGAGACAGACATAAGACGGCTTTCACCACGCCTTTTGGGCTGTTTGAGTATGTACGCATGCCCATGGGGGTGTGTAACGGGCCTGCAACATTTCAAAGATTGATGCAAGCAACTATGAGTGACCTGATATTCGACATCATGTTAGTCTATCTGGATGACATTTTAGTATACTCCCCAAGCTTTGAGTCTCATTTGGAACGGCTGGATCTAGTTTTTAAACGTTTGAGAGACACTGGATTAAAAGTGAAGTGGGAAAAATGTCACTTTTTGCAGAAGGAAGTAAAATTCCTTGGACACCAAATTTCTGCAGAGGGTATCGCAACTGATCCCTCCAAGGTGGCAGCAGTCAAGGAATGGCCGGTGCCTGGCACCGTTAAGGAACTCCAATCATTTCTAGGCCTATGTAGTTACTACAGAAGGTATGTTGAGGGCTTTTCAAAGATCGCAGCCCCACTACATGACCTAGTGAATCAGTGTCGAGGAGCTGCTACTACAGCCAAAGCTAGTCAAAAACTAAGTGCATTATGGGACACCAACAGTCAAATTGCATTTGACACATTGAAAGAAAAGCTTGTGACTGCTCCGATTTTGGGTTATGCAGACTTCACTTGTCCTTTCATTTTGGAAACTGATGCTAGTGGTCAGGGTTTAGGAGCTGTCTTGTGTCAGCAGCAAGGTGACAAGAAACGGGTCATTGCATATGCAAGTAGACGGCTGAGAAATGCAGAGCGAAATGATAAAAACTATAGCAGCATGAAACTCGAGCTGCTTGCACTTAAATGGGCAATAGTAGAGAAGTTTCGGGGGTACTTACTGGGCTCTAAATTCTCTGTGGTATCAGACAACAATCCCTTATGTCATCTAAAAAGTGCAAAACTTGGGGCTATTGAACAGAGATGGGTAGCACAGTTAGCTGCCTTCGACTTTGATGTGCAGTACCGGCCAGGTCGGTGTAACGCCGCCGCTGATGCACTGTCACGACACCCGTTAGCAGGGGAGCCAGAACCAACTGATGATGAGGAGTTTGATGATTGCATTGCAATTTGCAATTTGATTTGTAGAGGCACTGCCCTTGAGCCCGAGCTGGTTAC
>JBBPBX010106526.1:0-11429 GCA_038048925.1 Garcialebias charrua
GGGGAATCCCAAGGCGTTCCCAGGCCAGCCGAGAAACATAGTCCCTCCAGCGCGTCCTGGGTCTTCCTCTGGGTCTCCTCCCGGTGGGACATGCCCGGAACACCTCACCAGGGAGGCGTCCAGGAGGCATCCTAACCAGATGCCCGAGCCACCTCAACTGGCTCCTCTCGATGTGGAGAAGCAGCGGCTCTACTCCGAGTCCCTCCCGGATGACTGAGCTTCTCACCCTATCTCTAAGGGAGAGTCCAGCCACCCTGCGGAGAAAACTCATTTCAGCCGCTTGTATCCGAGATCTTGTTCTTTCGGTCATAACCCAAAGCTCATGACCATAGATGAGGGTGGGAATGTAGATTGATCGGTAAATTGAGAGCTTTGCCTTTCGACTCAGCTCTCTCTTCACCACGACAGACCGGTGTGACACACCAAACTGTGTTGTTTAATTAATTGTTAGAATTAATTTTGTTTAAAGAAGGGGCAGATATAATAAGATTTTTTACTTCTTCTGCTGCTGTATTGAACGCCTTTTTTGATTCTTCTGCTTCCTTTCATTTCATGTATTGTTTTGTTTTTTGTGGTTTTGTAAATAGTTTTCTTATGTTTTTTTTAATCTGAAATGAATAAATAAGTTTAAATGAAAAAAAAAGTCAGAAAGTAAGTCAGTAAGTCAGAAAGTAAGTCAGAAAGTAAGTAAGTAAAAAAATGTCAGTAGTTTTTAGTTTGTTTTGTATTTTAAAAAATCAGTATGAGGTAGCGGTGTGACACAGTTAGCGTCGTTGAGCGAAGCAGTCTGCGGAAAGAGGAGAAGAAAAAACTTTGGGGTTAAGGAAAAATGTGCTGGACTAGCTTTCGCTAGTCTAGCAGTACGCAGGAATAATTCTCTGTGCGCTCTGTGTAGGGAGCAAGCTCACCTCTGGTCGAGCGATGAAGCAGCAGAGAAGTGCCGCGAAGAGAGAGAGTTCAGGTTTAAGCGAGGTGAAGAGCAATAAGAGATTGCTGGATGGGCGTCAGCGGCTTAAGTACCCAGAGTCAAAGTCAAAGTCAAAGTCAACTTTATTGTCAGATCTGCAATATGTACTGTACAGGACATACACAGGACCGAAATTGCATTTCGGGGCGGGGCCTCTGGCAACGCTGACGCCCCTGCCGTAAAGGTGTGAATGTATTCCTTTAGGTAATCGCGCGGGGGCAATTCCCATAGCATATGTTGCACCGAGAGACATGACTGAAAGGGAACAAACAGTTTTGGACTGCAACAACCATGGCAGAGTTCCACTTCACACCAAACTGTATTTTATTATTCTTTTGATGCTTCCTTTGAATTTGTTTGCATAAACTATAAACATTTGCATAAAGGCAATTGATTTGTTTCACAAATTGAAATTACTTTCTTAAAAGAGTTCCAAGTTACAGACAGAAATGTCAAAAATGTTACAACCATCCCTGGTCTCCCCTATCGTTGTCTCACCGCTGGTCCTGGGTATGGACTGATGTTGCAACCTTCCTTCCAAGAAAGATTCAGGCTTCTTATGAACTCCAAGTAGAAAGGATGGCTCCTGTTCAGCATAGAGAACCCCACAATATTGGAGTGGTCAGTCACCACATCACCCAGCTGGAGCAGAGGGAAATCCTGAAAACAGAGAGCACAAAAGACTGGAGCAGGAAAAACGAACCAGAGATTGTGTCAGCAACTTCTTCACATTGAGGCCAGTCTCTCATGAACGGGAGCTCTGACCATTCAAGATGACAGTGGGAAAAAAGGGGAATGGAAAAAGTCAAAGGAAAACAAGACGAAGATTGAAACAAACGAATGACCTGATTGGGGGTTTCTTATGCAGGCTGCACAACACGAGTGTTAAAATTCAGAGCAGACGGAGTGCAGAATAAAAAAAAGATGGACATCAAAAGCTGAGGGCTTTCAAAGAACTTCAAATAGTCCTTGAAGACAAGTTGGTGTCACGCCGAGCTGCGCTGCTTAAACAAACTGGAATCAAACTGTTTCTCTGCCCTCACAAGGCTTGTGTTACGCAGCAGATGTTGACAATGAAATATTTAGCTTGTGAGCAATCCAGAATGCAGGAAGGTGAACCAAACCAGTGTTGCCAAGTCTGCGTATTATAAGCGACTTTGGGCTTTTTATTTTCTAAAGTCGCATGCAAACCTTACGAGGCGCGTGCATTTGGGCTTGTTTTTGAACATGGAGTTGCTTATTTGGGCTTGACTTTCTTTCTGAGTGAAACTAGCCGATTATCTCCCAGCTCCACACAATCCCTTCCACGCCCCCGTTTCCTGTTTATCATTGCCGCCCAAATTGGCAAGGCGACAGGCGTACACCCAAACAAACACTCATACTGTGGTCAACCACTAGGGGGCTCCACTCACACGAAGTCAGGATGTTTTGTTATTAAAAATA
Organism: Garcialebias charrua; assembly: GCA_038048925.1. Taxonomy (NCBI): domain Eukaryota; kingdom Metazoa; phylum Chordata; class Actinopteri; order Cyprinodontiformes; family Rivulidae; genus Garcialebias; species Garcialebias charrua. Next base: position 2,411 of record JBBPBX010106526.1, read on the forward strand.
TGTAGAAAAAAATGATTTACATATTTGTTACATATGCAACATTTATTTTCTTATCAGAGCTTAAAAGTATGTTATTCAAAGTTTTTAGCATAATGTTGCTGTTGTTTATGTATAATGCCATAATAAATGTACAGTATGTTATACTGTTTAAAAATGACCTCTGTTTTACACAATGTGGTGGGTTGCCAGTTGGGCTTTTTTTGGGGGTTGTTTTCATAGAGCTGGTTGCTTGTTTCTATTGCGAGATCTGGCAACACTGAGTTACGCAGGGTGTTAGCATCTTTCGGTTGCATAAAAACGAACACAAAAAGATGACCAAGAGACCAAGATCTTTACAGCTCTTAAACTCTGAGTCTAAATAGTTAGAATAATATGGATCTTTGAAACACGAGACCAGTATGTAAACCTCTGCTTTAAAGGATGAAGGACAAAAATATATGAACCATGCATGAGAATTTCTTTGACTTGTTTGCAATTTATTTCATGAATCACTGAATTGGTCATTCACTGTCGTTCTATTGACATTTATACGTGCTTAGCATTTGCAGTCAACCTGATTCAAGATGCCCACTTCAGCTGAACAAGCTCAGAAAACACAAACTTGACTTCAACTCATTTTATCTACAAGTCTTTCAGCTAGCTATAATTTCTTGTTGCATTTCCTGACAACCATAAGAGCAAAAAATATTGTGAGATTTCATAATATAGAATAGCACATAATATTATTTTTAAGGTTTACACAATGTTCTACAGTTCAGGACTCTGTGGTTTACACTCATCTGCAGGCTGGCGGTCACTCTGTCAGGAATGAACATGTTCACATACTTGATGGAGAGCAATGATGGTGGGAGAAAGGAGTGAAGGAAGACATCTTTGTGAAAAGAGTGCCCAACTGTCCCCCTCTTACAATGCTGTTATAGTGATCCTACTTTATCATGCTGAGACCCCGGTTTTGTCTGCACAAAGTTGGACTAGTTTCTGGCCCAGTTCTGTACTGATGCAACGGGCCCAGTAGCTCTGAGTGAGCTTCTCAGAGTCAACAGCCAATAAGGAGTATTTTTTATTTTATTTTGCTGTCTTCCATCCATAGATTAATGCTTCACACCCATTTTTCACCATCAGAAACAGAGAAGACCAATGATGTCACACATAGTCACCGTACTGATACAATCTGATAGGCTGTAATCCAGGAAGTGAAGGTGAAGCCATGGGCAAATATAAACTGGGGCGTTCTTCTGGGTTAAGAGGCATTGGACAGACGCCTCAGAACTGAAAACTAACTTTCTCCTGCCTGATGAACATTAAATTCGCAAACGGAAATTATATATCTTGATTTATTTGAGTTACCCATACAATACTATACCATTTTATTTATAGAGCACTTAAAACAGCGACAAGGCCAACCAAAGTGCTGCACAAACAAACAAACAACAGGCAACACACACCATGAAGTACAAAAAATAGATATAAAAACATTGCAGATAATAAATATAACAACCAAAAACAGATCATCAGGTGTTGAAAGCAACAGAATAGTAATGGGTCTTTAAATGGGATTTGAAAACCGAGAGGGAGGGGCCTGTCTGACGATCAGAGGTAACTCGTTCCAGAGCCTTGGGCCTGCTACAGAGAAGGCCCTGTCACCTCTGCGTTTAAGACGAGTTCCTGGAACTGTTAAAAGTACCCGGTCATCTTACCTCAAAGCACGTGGTGGGACATACAGCTGTAGCAAATCAGTGAGATAGGTGGGGGCAAGACTGTTCAGCGATTTGTAGACATACAGGATAATTTTGAACTGGTTTCGAAGATGAACCGGTAGCCAGTGCAGGGAGGCCAAGACTGGTGTAATGTGCTCTCTTTTGCCTGTACTGGTTAAAAATCGGACTGCTGCGTTCTGGACCAGTTGTAATCGTGCAATGGTGGCCTGACTGATGCCAAACAGGAGTGAATTGCAGTAATCAAGCCCAGATGTAATAAATGCGTGAATTACTGTCTCCAGGTTATTTTTGGATAGTATGGGCTTCAGCTTAGACAGTCGCCTCAGCTGGAAAAAAACAGGATTTAACAATCATGTTTACATGACTGTTTAGTTTCATGGAAGGGTCCATTATCACTCCCAGATTTGTGACTTTTTGTTTTTCACAAATCTGGGAGTTAGAGCGAGTTTCCTCTCCATCTCGGAATAAAAGAACCAGACACCAGGGTGGAGAGTTTGACTGGTTTCATGGATGGACCCGGTCCAGATTCTCACACTAGATCACTCAGCCTCCTGTGAATAGCAAGCGGCCGTCAGGGCACTAACGATCAGTCCTTAGGGTGTTGGTCCTCCTTTATCATGACAGCTAGTTCTGGATGTCATCAACAAACTGGTTGAGCCACTATTGTGCTATTTATAAGACTGAGTTTGTTGCAGATCCTCTGTTTGACAAAGACTTTTGAATTAAAGACATGTTTAAAATGTATTATTATTAATTTTTTTTAAATATTGTTTTATTTTTCAATCCATCCAGAGAACCTGACTTAACTTTGTTAGATACAATTATTTAAGTTTCAGTCTCTGGCATGAAAAGCAGCGGGCAATATGCATTTCCTCAATACATGCTACACCTCCTAATGTGCTGATGTTACTGCAGGTGTTTTTAACATTATGGCTGCAGTTTCACTTTATGTTTACAGCTATCTTTAATTTTATGGAGTTTTTTATTTTTTATTGTGTATTGTAAGAATTCTTGAATGTTGTTAAATTTGTCTGCACATAATTTGTTCAGATACAGAAATGCAGCTGAAATTGCAATGTCAAAGTGGAGATAAAATAACCTGGAATGGGGTTTATTAGCAAATATCTTTGGGACACCATGAGCCTGAGTAGATAGCTGGACCTTCGATTACTGGAGCAAATTTATTCAGTTTCTGAGATGATGGGGCTGTAAAAAGCAGCTGACCTGCAGTCCTGTGGACACGTCTGTTCTCAGAAATCTCATTATCCAGTGGGCTATTAAACTGAGATAGTCCTTTTTAAAATCACAATAAAAATAATTTTTAGGTTAAAATTATCTGACATTTTTTCCTGTATGTTCACTGAAATAAAGCAGGCATCTTATAAACGTATAGGAAATTACGCACATAATAAAGTATTCTGTAACTAAAAACGTCAAATTTTAGTGCTTATAAACTCCTTGTGATTTTGAACATTTAAATGTTTTGTTTGCCTTCTGTACTATACAGATGCATTTCTTGGGCTCATTATTTTTTCTTTCTTTTGAGGCAGTTGTTGAGTTTTCTGCCCTCGTCCATGAATGATGTGTTCCAGTAACTTGTTTCCTAACAGAATATCTTGGTTCCCTATAAAATGGCTTCATTTCTTTGTCTCTTGCTCATTACACAACCAAAGGTGCTAGGAGGTCGGGGGCACCGGGGTTCAAACCTTTAACCGTATAATCTTCTACCAAAGTCATGTTGACATAAAATCACTGCCCCAATCTTCCAGCTAGGTCATGGCTTGGTGCTGTGACCCTTAAACTAGAAAAGTGGCTCCAACTAAGCCAAGATCTTGCTCAGGCCCCAGGTAGAGGAAATGTTATATATTAAATACAAAGTACTCTATATTTATTATATGAATTTATTTGCACTCAAATTTCACAACATTTGTGGATCCAGACTTTATTTGAGACAGAAACTGGATCACGGTTTGCTGATTGCCATTTTGGGCAGCAGGGTTGTTTTCTTTTCAAATATCAAGGCTAAAATTATACGTTAGACAAACATTTTGGACACTCTTTGATTTTAGAAACGCTTTGTCCATTGCAATCCTACTGCAAGTATGACATTCACATTTTCTGCAGAAATGACTCCCTCTTTCCAGTTTCCTTTGCATTGTTTGAGTCTGTTGTGAAAACCGTTGCCGTCATTGTTGCTGTTGCCCTCGTTGAATGCCAATTCAATTTCAGCAGCGGCCAGGCCGACTGTCATGCTGTCCGCCTGCCAGCACTGACAAAGAGCGCTCGGCTGGCCGGGTTGCAATGACCAGACGAACACTGCCGAGGGAGCAAACACTGCGGCAGCATTCCAGAAGGACACCAGTTGTGCAACGACTACGGTATGTTTAACACAGGGATGAAAAACAACAAACAAACAAGCAAACAACAACAAAAAAACTGGGTTTAAGGTAACGTCATTCTAGTAAATATTCAGGAAGACGTAACAGTAGGCGTAGAAGAGAGTCCAGGCAGGATGGAGGGGGTGGAGAAAAGCTTCAGGAATGATTTGTGACAAAAGGCTGTCAGCAAAGCTCAATGGAAAATTTTACAAGACAGTGGTGAGACCAGCCATGTTGTATGGTCTGGAGACAGTGGGTATATTGGTAGAAGGATGTTGGAGATGCAGCTGAAAGGAAGAAGACAAAGAGGAAGGCCAAAGAGGAGACATATGGATGCAGTTAGAAAAGACATGAAGGTACGGTAGTTGGAGTGAGGACAGAGTGAGATGGAGGAGGATGAATCGCTGTGGAGACCTCTGAAGAGGGAATAGTTGAAAGAAGAAGACAGAGAAAGGCAGAAAGTGTGTTGTGGTGAACACTGAACCAATTACAAACACAGTAATGCTTTAACTGCTAGGGCAATACAGTTATTGATTAATTTAGAACTAGAACAAGCTCAGTGTATTCCAGTGCTATCCTCTTCATGTCCTTTTTTACCCAGTAACTGCTTCAAAATTGGAATTAATTTACCATGTTTTCTGGACTATAAGTCCCTTTTTTCATAGTTTGGCCAGTCCTGCGACTTATAGTCCAAAACAACTTATTTAATTTTTTTCTCTATTCATGACGCAATCTTTGACTGATGCGTTAAATGTTCATTCATACTGACATGAACCAAAGAGTAAACAATACCATTTACAGCCATGAGAAAGTCCTATAAGCTTTTGACAATTATATGTTGTTCCTCTAACGCTTTCTGAGAGCTTTCACTTTTTTACTTGGTTGTATTTACCCACTGTCTCAAAGCTCAAATATTTATGAGGCAGTTTAAATTTCATCTGTAAGTTTACATCTACGAGAGCATGTTCAATACAAAGTTAATAAAAAGTGTATACATGCCTTTGCAGGTGAAAGAATATGCGAGAAAGTGATTGTGAGGCAAGGACAAGTTTGCCCTTGGTTTGTTAGCACAGCGTGAACAGGCCCTGTTAAAAGTCTATGCCGTGAAGTGTTTAGAGTCAAGGCAGAAAACGAGACAAGTTATTATCAACGCAGCCTCTTTGAACAAGGACACAACAGCAAACAGGGAAATGATGATGATGATGATGACAAATGGTGGCGAGACCAGAACGCACCTCTGATGAAAGGGTAAAGAGGAGGAGAGCGGAGAAAACCTGAAAGCTTAGTTTAATGATGTGACATGCAAACTTCCTGGAAATGAACAAGGCAATGGCTGTTGTTAGTGGAACACAACAGCAAATGGTTAGGACTGAAAATACAACTTTTTACCTTAGCAGAGGGCAAAAAGGAAGAGAATGAAAACCAAGGTGGGCTTAGCAAAAATATGCATTCAGTAGAAGAAATTACTGTATTTTCAGCCGTAAACATGTCTAATAAAGTGGACAATTTCATAAATACGTCACTTTGCCGTATAAGTTCCATCTAGTATGTGTCACCACTGACACTTTACGTTTGTTACGTGTCACCACTGACAACGCGGAAATGTGGGCCGGTGTTGTGCCAAAAATACTGACAACGCGGAAATGTGGACCAGTGTTGTGCCAAAAATCCATTGGCGGCCGCAGGAGCGTGCACGGAAGGACTTTAACATGAATTTAACAAGATTAACACTTAAAAACATTTTTTTATTTGCTCGAAATTATAGAAAAGTGCTGTCTCCGTCTAACTTTTGCTTAATAAATGCACTTTGATGAACAAATCAGCTGAATTTATAAAACCCGATTGTGGAGGTAGGAAAGTGCAGAGGAACAAGTCTCTGCATATTTCTTCGAAATTTAACAAGATAAGCATCTATAACATGATTCTTTGCTCAACTTTTACCCATTACATGATACAAGATCATGTCATATGTAACGGGTGTCAGAATCCCGGACCCGTTAGCAGCAGATGATGCTGGAAAAACAACAAGTAAATGAGCACAGGGAGACGCAGTCTGTGTTGCTCCAGTTTCTCTCAGCTTATTTATTGAACAAACCAGCTCATTTAATTGTCAATACAGCCCAATTTATAGTTCAGTAATTTACTGTATATATAATCTATGTAGACATTTTCCATCATAGACATAAACATCAACATTAACGTTCCTTTAAACAGGAATAATCCCATCAACATCATATTTTGTCACAATTCCCTCAGGCAACATGTACCTTCAATTCACTGCACTTTATATGCATATTTATTCACACACAGTGACATATTTCATGGGCATGTATGTTACAATTATTGTAAACTGGCATAACTATCTTTGAATTGAAACTACTTTAAATGAATGCATTAAATCACAGTTTAACCTTCCCAACACTGTGTTTAGAACATAAATAAACCACACAGCCTGATAACAGTACAATACTCATACCAGGGAATATATATATACATATATATACATCCCTACTTACTTTACAAGTGATTACCATTAGTAATTCAGTGGTTGCACCTAACTAGCCTGCTCAACTGCCGCTCAACTGTCAGTGCTAACCAACTAGCATTACAGCCTTTTGGCTACTTATTCAAAACAAACTCTTCTAATATATTTTCACACATTGACACATATCTCTAAGCATTTTGCAAACAGTATTGAATGACGAAAGTACTTGGTTACAATGAACTTGAAGGTTATTCTCACCTGGAAAAACAACAAGTAAATGAGCACAGGGAGACGCAGTCTGTGTTGCTCCAGTTTCTCTCAGCTTATGAGAAACGGCTGAGCAACAGGCAGCTCAAAGTCCCCATGCGCCACCTACTGGTGAAACACCGTTATTACACCCCTCGTCACTAACCCCTGTTAACAACAAATAAAATATCTTCTTATCAGAACCCCATAAACATTTAAAGAAATGCATGTTTGTTTGTTTGTTTTTTTCTTCCACTTTTGTGAGCACACACCAGTGGGCATCACACACTCCCGGCAAAAATAAAAATGGCTCTGACATAAAAAAAAACTTAAAACAAATTGTCCTTAAACCCAATTTCACCAACTAAACCTTCTCAACCGCATAGCAATCTGGGTGGAATGCTCACAAATGGTGTGTGGTAAATATGATGTTGCCATGGAAGTTGAGGACACAAAAAAGAATTTGGGTACTGCACACTCAGTGAAGAACTAGGTAAATATGAATATTGCATTGGGTGAACAAAAACTGCATTCAGATTTGCATGTGACTGTACTGATGGCTCCCCCAATGAGTCATACGTGAGGAAGTGCCTGGGCCTTTTATTGCGTGTTGACCTCCTGACCTCTGTCTGATCAAGTTCAGTAGGAGGGATCATGAATTGATTTTCAGGCTCTGGTCCTACGGATCGGTTGATCTCCTCCTCTTCCACAGGTCTGGGCGAGACAGGTATGGTTGCGTCCATGTCTTGCTCAGGTGCATCGTTTAGAGATTCCAAGATGGCTTCTGGTGAATATTCAGTAGGTGTCTGATTTTCATCCCCAACTGTTTCAGGGGTTCTCCCAGAAGTTTGAGACAAAGTTGTCTGAGGCAACAGAGATGTCTCGTATGGAAACCTTTGCTCAGTTCTTTGTGCTGGTACCCTAAGCCAGTATCCTGAGGGGAAATTATCATCTGAATCAGATGTTTCACCATTAATCTCTTCCCTCTCTGTTCTTGTGTCCTTTCCTTGCCTTTGTTTGTGGGTCTGTTTTCTGGCAGGAACCAACTTTGTTTGGTGCAGTGTCTCTTCCACAGGTAGGTCGTTTACCAGCATAAGGAGGTTGCGATGCAACGTCCTGGTCTTACTCTGGTCTCCTGATTCAGGGCAGACAACATACACTGGGCTGTCCGCTAGCTGTCTTTTAACTAAGTAAACAGCTTTCTCCCAGTAAGTCCGTAATTTGCCCGGTCCCCCACGTTCACTGAAGTTCCGGACCAAAACTCTGTCTCCTGGGTGCAGAGTTACTCCTTTTGCCTTCCTGTCGTATGTCACTTTCCCCTTTGCACTAGCCTTGGTGCTGCTTTCACTGGCAATCCGGTAAGCTTGTGACATCCGCTCTGCCCATTTCTCTGCATATCCTTTAGGTGTTTCCGACTCTTTGTCTCCAGCCAATCCAAACAACAAGTCAACTGGGAGGTGTGGGTGACGGCCATAAAGAAGGAAAAAAGGTGAGTAGCCTGTTGACTCGTGGCGTGTGCAATTGTACGCATGTACAACCTGCGGGAGGTGATCCTTCCACCGTAGCTTTTCACTATCAGTCAAGGTCCGTAACATCTGGAGGATGGTGCGATTTAGCCTCTCGACTGGATTCCCTTGGGGATGATATGGTGTTGTTCGTGAGTGTCTCACCCCAGACAACAACTGCAAAGTTTGGAACAACTTATTTTCAAATTCACGACCCTGGTCGTGATGCAGCTTTGATGGATATCCAAATCGAGGAATGAAGTCATTGAACATTAGCTCAGCAGCTGTCTTTCCACTTTTATTTCTTGTAGGATATGCCTGAGCAAATCTTGTAAAATGATCAACCACTACTAATATATATTCAAACCCTCCCACGCTGGCTTCTAAATGCAGATAATCAATACACACCAGCTCTAGAGGGAAACTGGAAGTGATACTGCACATAGGTGCCCGGTCATATGTGACAGGTTTCTTGGCTTTGATGCACAAACACTTTTGAGTGACATATTCTTCAATTTCTTTAGCCATGAAGGGCCAGTAAAACCTGTCCCTTGCCAAATGAAGCACTTTCTCTGTGCCCACGTGGCTCATCTCATTGTGCAGATGTTTCAGGGCTAATGGTCGATACTTGGTAGGAAGGACAAGTTGTTTTTTCTCTCCAGCGAATCTGTAAAGGAGGTTGTTTTC
>JBBPBX010106527.1:0-11429 GCA_038048925.1 Garcialebias charrua
AGCATGTGTGTCTGCGACAGGTTCTGTGAATGAAAGACAGATTTAGGTTGATTCACATATTTCTGATATAATTTATGAAAAAAAAACATAAAGGCACTTATGCTGATGCATGCTAAATAATCCAGGTAGAAGAATCTAACAAAAGTTAAGTCAGGTCCTCTGGATGGATAAAAAAAAATTGTTGAAACGTTTTGTCTTTTATCCAAAAGACTTCTTCAGTCTGAGGAGCTGCAACAAACTCAGTCTTATAAATAGGACCTAGCATAGTGGATCAACAAATTTGCTGGTGACATCCAGATCTGGCTGTTCACATGATAAATGGAGGCCCATCAGCCTAACAATTGGTCGTTAGTGCCCCGATAGCTGTTTGTAATTCACAGAAGGCTGAGTGATACTAGCAATAACAGCATTGTAAGAGGGGGACAGTTGAACACAGAGGCCTCCGTTCCTATTTAATGATGGACGGCAGATAAGCGGAAGAAGATGGATGGATGGATGGATGGCAGAGCTGCAATTTTTAGCCTGAGGTCCCAACCCTAACCAGACAAAATGATGTGCTTGATGGGCGAGCCAGGTCGAGTTTAGATCGTGGTGGGTTATTATTTTTTCTTACCCAGGACTGTAGCGGAGGCATGCTAAACCTTTGGACATTGAGATCTGGTGAGATCGTTTTTTATTTTGGTGCGCCGACGCCTAGACTGAGTGGACATTTCCCTCATCTTCCTGCAAAACGAGCTTTCCTTCAAAGAGTTGGACTGAAAGTTTGATCAACTTCTTTTTTATTTATGGGGTTTATGGGATTTCATGTGTTGATATGGAAATGTTGTGGGATGAAGCATTTGGGGGTTTGTGGGGCATAACTGATGGCTTGATTGAATTGTGTTAACTGCCTTTAATGTTGTCCTTCATGGCCAATTTATTATTAGTTTATTTATGAGGTAAATTATTTTCTGTTTACTGTACTTGGTTATTCCTACACTTCAACCAATATAAGATTTTTGTGCTGTCAGCTCTGGCACTGATCATGACTTAATTAGCATTTTATGTAATTAATCCTCCTTTTACCATAGTTTTGGGGGCGGGTTGTTACAGATGGACAACCGGATCATCAGCCGTGCACGTCTGCTGACCATTAATAACTATAATACTGTAACTAGGGATGTCCCGATCAGGTTTTTCTGACCCCGAGTCCGAGTCCTTTAATTTGAGTACTGGCCGATATCGAGTCCCGATCCGATACTTCTAAAATACATTTTTAAAATGAAGAAAAAAAAGAAACGGATCCAGATGTCCCTTAATTTTTATTTTATTTACCTTAACATTTAACAGAGTACTTCTGTGAGGTAGATTGAACAATCAAGTAATAAGATTTTTTTTTTATTCTTCACATTGAAGTTTAGTGCAACAGTATGAAATAAAAATGCCTAATTTAAAATAAGCAGCTCAACTTAAAATACTCAGCAGGCATGTAAACAAATAAACTCTGTGTATTGTGTCGGGTGTTTGTTTTTGAGGTGCCTTATCAGGTTTGTTGTGCTACCCTGAGGCTGTTAGACTCATGAATAAATTAAAATAAAATAAAAAATAAACACTGCAAAATATCACATCATCTGATGCTGATCTGTTTTCTTGTTGCTGTGTTTATCTGTGTTCATCTGTGACCATCTGCTCATACAAACTCATGTTCGTGCTGCTGTTTATTCCCACTATATTAGGCTTAGTGTATTACTAGTTGATGTTTTTCTTAGTTAATTCTAGATGTTATTACTGTTTTTCTATTGCATTTGTTGTTGGATGTAACTGGGACCCCGTGTACATAATCTCGTTTTCATCACATGTACCACATACGGTGCAAATGACAATAAAGACTCTCTGACTCTGACTCTCTAAATGCAGCCTTTTCCTTACCTCCTCTTGAAATATGAACTTTACATATCTCACAGTTTGCAAACGCAATATCTTTGTCATCCACTTTAAAATATCTCCACACGACAGACATGCCTGCCTCCACTTCAAGCTAATGCTGTGTTCTGCTTCTTTTTTATGGCAGTCACTGCTTTACGGCAGGCACTGCTGCAAAAATATTGTGCATGTGTTGTTCCGAAACAATTTGACTCTGTAATACAACATACTAACAGTTAATATAATATTCCTGTTTGTGTTTAGAATAAATATACACATATATATCCGATCCCTGATCGGTGTGTAACGCCCGATTCAAATAGAGTCTGAAACCACATGATCGGGACCGATTTCCGATCATGTGATCGGCTCGGGACATCCCTAATAATAACTATATTATTATAATAACTATAATAATCTGCTGACTAGGGGTTGAACGACTATATATATTTTTAACTTGACATTAACATAATAAAACTCGAATAGAACTCAAGTAGTTGATGCAACAATTTTAAAAAAAGGCAAAAAAGTAATTTATTATTTACAAAATAAAAGACCAACAAAACATTGGGAGCACATATTATGCTCCTACCATTTATCATACTGCAAATAAGTCACAGGAAAACCTAAACTATTAGTTATTATTATTAGGCTGCAAACGTGAAAGAAACGTGCGGCAAGTATAAATCGAAACTTAAAAACAGTGGGGCAGTCGACCACCCCGCACCACTGCTAACGGTGCTGCACATTAGGCTTACTTTTAGAGAATAATATGTTTATAGTTTTTTTTATATAAGTTTAGAGATTAATATTTTTTGCTTTTTGTTTGTGAAACAAGGTCCGAGGAAGCTGGTTCTGGTCCAGTCGATTGGACCCGGAGTTACACCATATTCTGTGACCTGCAATAGTGCATGCAACACCGCCCCTTACGGTCACAATATACAGTGGTCACAGAATACTGTGTAACACTGGTTCACAACGAGCTCCAAACAGGAAGTTGATTAATTTTCTGTTTTGTAACTGCGACGTAATGACATCACTAAGAACACTTGACGTGAAATTTAAAAAACTTGATAGATGTCCTAGGAATCAATGTGTAGATTACTCGAGTACCGGTAGTCTGTTAAAGGAAAAATGAAAAGTGTTTTTAAGCTATTAGTAGTCTAATGAAAAGCATAAAATAAGCTTGTTGAGAAATTTTCACAAGTCAAAAATTTCATCCTAACTCAAATTTAGCATTTGCAAAGTGAAAAAAATCTCATCCGGTGTTTTTGACACCCCTCCCCCCGCCTGCTCTCGCTCCCAGGTATGACGTAGGTCGGGCCACGGTTGTCCCTCATACAGTATTGTGTAGCTTCATTTATATTGTAAACAAAAAACATTTCATCACATCAAACTGACAATTAAGTTACATTTGGTCATAATTACCTCAACACCTTTTTTACATTGCTGATTTGTAAAAAAAAAAAATTGATACTTAGATCCTCCTAAAATGAGCAGTTCCAGAGATATGTACGGGTGAGCGCTTGGTGTTATTTACGTGCTAAAATAAGCTGATTTGTAATAATTTATTAACAAAAATTAAACTGAGACACACTCTTAAAAAAGTCAGCTAACAATTTTTTTAGGCGTTTCTGTAGTTAAATTTTAATGAAAGTCAGCTGTGCTGAACAGCGGAAATGCTGTCTACGGGTGCGCGCTCGGTGTTATTTACGTGCTAAAATAAGCCGATTTGTAATCATTTATTAACAAAAATTAAACTGAGACACACTCTTAAAAAAAGTCAGCTAATAAATTTTTTTAGGCGTTTCTGTAGTAAAATTTTAATGAAAGTCAGCTCGTGCTGAACAGCGGAAAGCTGTCTACGGGTGCGCACTCGGTGTTATTTACGTGCTAAAATAAGCTGATTTGTAATCATTTATTAACAAAAATTAAACTGAGACACACTCTTAAAAAAAGTCAGCTAACATTTTTTTTTAGGCGTTTCTGTAGTTAAATTTTAATGAAAGTCAGCTCATGCTGAACAGCGGAAATGCTGTCTATGGGTGCGCGCTCGGTGTTATTTACGTACTAAAATAAGCTGATTTGTAATCATTTATTAACAAAAATTAAACTGAGACACACTCTTCAAAAAGTCAGCTAACATCAATTTTTTTAGGCGTTTATGTAGTTAAATTGTAATGAAAGTCAGCTCGTGCTGAACAACGGAAATGCTGTCTATGGGTGCGCGCTCGGTGTTATTAACGTGCTAAAATAAGCTGATTTGTAATCATTTTTAACAAAAATTAAACTGAGACAAGGCAGATAGGTCCTAGGTGAGGGACCAGACAAAGTGCAGCCCAAAGACCCCAATGATGAGTAAAACTAATGGAATCAATGTTCCCTCGCCTGGACGCGGGTCACCGGGGCCCCACTCTGGAGCCAGGCCCAGAGGTGGGGCATGTTGGCGAGCGCCTGGTGGCCAGGCTTTTACCCATGGAGCCCGGCCGGGCACAGCCCAAAGAGGAGACGTGGGTCTCCCTTCCTATGGGCTCACCAATTGTGGGAGGGGCCAAAGGGGTTGGGTGCAATGTGGGATGGGTGGTGGCAGAGGGCGGGGACGCTGGCCGTCTGATCCTCGGCTACAGAAGCTGGCCATTGGGACATGGAATGTCACCTCTCTGGTGGGGAAGGAACCCGAGCTAGTGTGTGAGGTTGAGAGGTTCCGGCTAGAAATAGTCAGACTTACCTCAACACGTGGCTCTGGCTCTGGAACCAGTTTCCTTGAGAGGGGTTGGACACTCTTCCACTCTGGAGATGCCCCTAGTGAGAGGCGCCGAGCAGGAGTGGGCATACTTGTTGCCCCCCATCTTGGTGCCTGTACGTTGGGGTTCACCCCGGTGAACGAGAGGGTAGCCTCCCTTCGCCTACGTGTGGGGGGACGGGCTCTGACTGTTGTTTGTGCCTATGCGCCAAACGGCAGCTCAGATTACCCACCCTTTTTGGAGTCCTTGGAGGGGGTATTGGAGAGTGCGCCTCCTGGGGACTCCCTTGTTCTACTGGGGGACTTCAACGCTCACGTGGGCAATGACAGTGAGACCTGGAGGGGTGTGGTTGGGAGGAACGGCCCCCCTGATCTGAACCCGAGTGGTGTTCTGTTATTGGACTTCTGTGCTCGTGTAACAAATCTATAGGCCGTTTGTGTAATCAAACACTTACGAGGTCAGTTTACTGACTTACCTATAGTTTGGATGCGCAGGTCTGAGCAGACTTTTATCTGCACAAACATGCCACCAATTCACGGGGTCTCAACTTTTTCAGAATAAATCAATAAATCTGTGATGTGATTAGCCAGAAATGTAATTTCACGAGAGACTTCAACTTATGTTGGTCTACCAGAAAATAGACCTTTTATTGAAACTATCACAAAAATTACATTAAACATTTGCATCGATATTAGCTCTGATTTACTAACTACGTTGACAAGAATTCAAATTAAAACAAACAGACAGTTAGGAACTTTTCTGTTGGTACATTTACTTGACAGATTAATAGCTTATGAAAAATAAGAAATAGGAGGAAGAAATAAAGTGAAAGCTAAATTAACTGAAATTGATTATTTTGAGCCAACAAGGGTGGCAGCTTTTCCCGAACAGGTCCAGCTGTACTTCCGACACGTGCAGCATACAAACAAGCCTCTTTACCTGGTGACGATACGTCTAGAGGAGATGAGGGCTGAGAAGTTTGTGGACACGAACGGACTGAGTGGTCCCGCTCACGTCCAGTCGACTTCGTGCGTGTATAGCTGAATCAGACGAGCCGGGAGCACGCTTTCACCGGCAGGAACAGGCCCCAATCGCACTGACGGATTTTCAAAATAAACTTCAGAAAATAAAATCTTTCAGAAATGAGTGTTTGGAGGCACATCAAGGCTTTGCCGTGACTCCAGCTGAGACGTGGGTCTATTTGACACATTGACCGGAGCGTCTCCAGCTTTCCCAGAGGAGAGAAGCAGGTTGTGGGTTAGTCCTCTCCAAAAGCACTAAAGTCCAAATAGGAAGTGCACCTTTATATGGTAGGCGGGATCTGACCCACCTCCTTAACGACTACTGGCTGAACTAACAAAATAAGAGATGGGTTTTCATCTAATAGGCAGAATGGTCTCTGAAGGACAACAGGAAAACTGTTTACATAAGCGGCCAGATGGCCTGCTTGTGAGCACAGAGAATATTATGGCTACCATTCACAGACAAAACAGAGAAGGAAGCTGAACAGCTAACAGTTTACCCTGAACTGTGTCTTAGAATCAGAGCCTGCTTGCTCTGCAGAAATAAAACCAGAAAGGTCAAACTCATGCAAGTAACAGATCATCATTAAAATGACAAAATATAC
Source organism: Garcialebias charrua (assembly GCA_038048925.1). NCBI lineage: Eukaryota > Metazoa > Chordata > Actinopteri > Cyprinodontiformes > Rivulidae > Garcialebias > Garcialebias charrua. Next base: position 6,274 of record JBBPBX010106527.1, read on the forward strand.
TGTAGATCAATTCTGAATTAACACACATTAAAAAGAAAGTTCAATCTGATTAATTAGTGTCCATTAATTCATAATAATTGTAAAAATATAAGTGTCCACTCGTCTCCTTGAGGGCTTCAAGAAGGTGTAGCACTGAGAGTTTCAGAGAGATGTGGAGAGGCCCACATCCCATACGGACATGAGGGTGCTATATCCCTACACTCGTCATGTATTACCCATAACGAACACCATGTTCAGGCATAAGGGTGTCCATATGTGCTGTTGGCACCAGGACACCCTAGGTCGCAGTTCGATGATCGACTTTGGGACAGTTTACACGGCGCGTATTTTGAGTGTAACCGCTACTTTCTCTTTGCGACTTTGCTTATCGCCTACACGACGCTGCTGGCCCCCCTCGATGACACCGATACTTTTCTGACCCTGCTCTCAAGGTGGAACTTTTTCGCTGACCCCCCGTTGATAATGTAAACATCTCCCGTGGAGCTTTTGTTTGAACACATGCACGCAGCACGCACGCGCAGACAGCCGGCATTTTAACAATGGCGGTGGACTGGACAGTGGACACACGCACCACTTTCTGAACTATAGCTGATGGAATATATTTTGATTCTCATATTTAATTATTCTACACCTTACCTGCATCTGTGTTGGAAGAGAGCAGCTGCCTGGATCCAGTTGTCTGTTAACGAGGCAGTCGGACATTTCACGTGTCACGCTGCACTATAACATACTAAATGTGCTATATATTAACAGTTTAACAATAATAAACAGTATTTATGTTAGCGTGGGAGATATTTAAATTTATCTGAGCTAAATGAAGCTATCTGGACTCGTTACGTCATGCCTAACATGCTGCATGTTGAAAATGAAGACACCAGGTTGATTTTTAATTTATTTATTTATTCAACACCACAAACTCATGTCACAAACACTGAGAATTAAATTGAACACTTTTAAAAACACGTTAACCGAACTTTAATGAACTGGACTCTGTTGTTCATCCTGGTGGACACTGGACCCACATCCGAACCGCCGGTCCGCTTCGTGGAACAGCTTCGACCTCGCAGGAAAAAAATAAAAATAAAACCTCAGTTGGTTGTTCTGTGATCGAACTAAACACAAGGAAACATTATTAAGAACATGGTTTACCTTGTAGCGCTGCTGTAAATCAGCTGATTCTCACGGACTAAAGTCAGACATGTTGACTCGGTTCTGGTTCTGCTCAGCAACTGGTGCGCAGATGAAGCGGCCCACTCGGTGTCAGATCTGTTGACTCTTATCCAAATTCCAGCTTTAACTTGTTGTTAACTTGTTGACAACAACTTGTAGTAGCTGAACTTTTAGCCAGAGAGGAAAACAGGCTGCCTCGTCTGCTCTGTTTACATCAGGCAGCAGTGGCACGCATGCGCAGTAGTGAAGGTTCCAAAGATCACAGCGCCATCTACAGGCCCAGCATGGTAACTACAGTAAATTCATGAGTACGGGGGGTGAGGGGGGAGAGAGTCGTATCCACAGAATTCGCCCATGTCAACGCAAAACTTTCAACCTAATTAACATACCCAAAAGTTGCGTTTCCCCCACACAGTGTCCGTGTAAACAGGGCCTTTGTTGTCGTCTCATCTGATCTGCGGCTGCATGTCTTGGACACTCAGGTGAAGAGAGGGGCGGAGCTGTCAACTGACCACTACCTGGTGGTGAGTTGGCTCCGATGGTGGGGGAGGATGCCGGTCAGACCTGGCAGACCCAAACGTATTGTGAGGGTCTGCTGGGAACGTCTGGCAGAGTCTCCCGTAAGACGGAGCTTTAACTCCCACCTCCGGGAGAGCTTTGAACACGTTCCGAGGGAGTCGGGGGACATTGAGTCCGAGTGGGCCATGTTCCGCGCCTCTATTGTCGAGGCAGCTTATCAGAGCTGTGGCCGCAAGGTTGTTGGTGCCTGTCGTGGTGGCAACCCTCAAACCCGGTGGTGGACACCGAGCGGTGAGGGATGCTGTCAGGCTGAAGAAGGAGTCCTATTGGGCCTTTTTGGCCTGTGGGACCCCCGAAGCAGCTGATAGGTACCGGCAGTCCAAGCGGCATGCGGCTCGGGTGGTTGCTGAGGCAAAAACTCGGGTGTGGGAGGAGTTCGGAGAGGCCATGGAGAATGACTTCCGTACGGCTGTAACTGAACACCGAGCAGTGCCAATTATATTTAAGGGATATAATACTTGTCAGTTTGCTGACCAGCACAATATCTCCAAAAGAAGTTGGAGCAGACTTGATCTGACCCAAATTCATTTGCGAGTTCACCCTTTTTCCGGTATTAAATTGCTTTGACTGTGACTATACAAAATGTAATTTCACGAGAGACTTCAACTTATGTTGGTCCACCAGAAAATAGACCTTTTATTGAAATAATCATAAAAGTACATTAAACATTTGTATCGATATTAGCTCTGATTTACTAACTACTTTGACAAGAATTCAAATTAAAAACAAACAGACAGTTAGGGTCTAACTCCTGTTGGCACATTTACTTAACAGATTAATGACTTAAGAAAAATAAGAAATAAGAGGAAGAAAATAGGATGAATGAAAGCTAAGTTTAACGGAAGTTAATTATTTTGAAATGACAGGGTGACACTTTCCAGAACAGGTCCAGCTAGACTTCTCACCCGTGCAGCATACAATCAACGCCTCGTTACCTGGTGAAGATACTTCTCTGGAGATAAGAGCAACGAAGTTTTGTGGACACTAACGGACTGTGTTGTCCAGTTGACGTCCAGTTGACTTCCGCGCGTGTATGGCTGACAGACGAGCAGAAGTGCGCTTTTTCCGGCAGGAACAGAGCCAGCTCCTGGCTGAGTTTCAAAATAAAACTTTCCAGAAAACAAATTATTTCAGAAATGAGTGAGTGAGTCACAGTAAAGCTTTACTGTAACTCCGGCTGAGAACATAGGTCTAATTGACATTTGACCAGGACATTCAACAGCTTACAGAGAAAAACCAAGTTGTTTAGTTAGTTCTCTCCAACGCACTAAAGTCAAAACGGAAGTAAGACTTTATATGGAGGGTGGAGTCTGCCCACCTCCTGAATGGCTACTGGCTGGTTTAACAAAATAAAATAATGAGTTTCAGCTCCCACAGTCGTACGATCTCTGAAGGACAGTAGGAAAACTTGTTTATAGAATCGGCCAGATGGCCGCTTGTTGGTACAGAGAATATTATGGCTAGCTTGACAGACAACACAAAAGGAAGTTGCAAGTTAAAAGTTTACCCTGAACTGTGCCATAATATTAAAGCCTGCTTGTTCTGCAGAAATAAACCAGCAGAAAGGTCAAACTCATGCAAGTAACAGATCATCATTAAATGACAAAAGTATACTGTTGATCAATTCTGAATTATCACACATTAAAAGAAAGTTCTTTCTGATTGATTGGTGTCCATTAATTCAAAAAAATTGTGACAAAATAGTGTCCACTTGTCTTCTTCAGAGCTCAAGAAAGTGTAACACTCAGAGTCTGAGAGAGATGTGAAGAGGTTTAAAGCTCCACTGACATCATCTTTTAACTTTCCATAAAATGGCACAACATATATATATATATTAAGATTGACCTCTGATCGTTTTTGCTAAAACAATGTGAAATGAATGAAAATTCCTCTCAAAAACAGTTTAAAATTAGCGCCTTTTTTTCACACGATAAATACGGGGTTTCCCGTCGCGCGATTATGACGTCACTCCCAGACTCGCGTCAACTGCGCTCCTTGTTTACAATGGACAAGATACAAACGCGATCCGTCCAATTTAGCCATTTAAAACTTTATATTTTAGCGGTTTGTCTTCAGAGAAGCCAAAGTTATTTCCAGTAAACAGCAGGTTATAATTTTTTTTCAGCTCCTGCTGGTTTTTGGAGACTTTTCACTTCAGGAAGTGCAGCAGCTCTGTGAGGACACAGCAGCTGATAGTTGAGAGGCAGAAGGAATTCTATAGCATGTAAATCGTTTTCACAGCACTGAAATGGTAATATACAGCAAACCCCCGACCTACGACCCCATCGACCTGCGAACCACGGGACCTACGAACGTATCATATTTAATAAAAATATGAAATTATTGTATTAAAAAAAAAATAATAATATATTTTTTTATTTTTTTTTTTTTTTGTGTTTAAATGTTCTTAATTTCATGTGTACATCACTTTGTTGCAGCTGTGGTTGTTTTAAATGCTTTATAAATAATAATTATGATAAAAAATGATCATTTCTGATCATTTTTGTCATGATTGCGCAATAATCGTGCAACTTCCGGTCATAACAGGAAGAAGGTCGGTCATAACAGGAAGAAGGTCGCCAGTCACCGGAGGCCAGCCATCTTAGGGTTAGTCACGGCTACAGGCAGCAAAGTTTGGAAGACTTGTTGATCAGGATTGCCTCATATGGATTAATTACTATCTGGAATCGCTCTGTGAGCTCTGTGGACGTCTCAGGCGGAGAAGCAGCTGCAGAATGATGGCCGATTGGGCCGCACCGCCGCTCCAACACCAGCTCATGGCCTGGCTAGCAGAAGCTAACACAGGCCTCGAGAGCTAACACAGGCCTCGAGCAGCTCCCGTGGTTTGCTCGTCGCGCTGCTCGGCCTGATAACAACAACGCATGGCAACCTAAGATGTCGGCTATGACCATCTCAAAGTAAGAAAATATATTTTTATTTATTCTGTAAATGTGAATAGCAATGTTTAACATTACAGTACACTACTGTACATGCTTAAATGTGTGCGCGCGCTCCGTTAGCATGATAAATAAAGGTTGAATGAATGAATGAAATTTTTTTTAAAAATAATTTTCACCCCCTACCTACGAACGGATCGAGCTGCGAACGGTTCTTAGGTCCCAAACTCGTTCGTAGGTCGGGGGTTACCTGTATTAGTTAATGTTTCTAATAATTATTCAACATTAATTTATAGTTTAAAAAATTAATCCCTTTTAAAATATCTGTTAAATATATTATTCTTTTATTTTATTTTGTTTGTGTTTTCAGGTTTCCAGGTCTCCAGTCCATCACCTGAGGCTCTTCCTGTTGAACCACTAGTAACCCAGACTTTCACATCACAGCAGGTAAGATTGCATCAACAAAAAGAATAGTACTCAACAATATTCTTTGATGTAAATCTGTTGATT
>JBBPBX010106530.1:0-11428 GCA_038048925.1 Garcialebias charrua
AGACAACACCATTTGATCAAAAAACGTTCAATACAGAAACAACTAGACTTTATTTGTAACAGAAGACGTTTCGCTCTTCATCCGAGGAGCTTTATCAATAGGCTTTATGCCACGGGTAGTTGTGACGTACCTCCGTTAACATATAGGCCACATCCCGCACTTCCGGTTCCTATCCACTGCCGTTGTTGTTAGCGTCAGCTCCTAGTAGCAGACCATGACAACAACCCGAAACGGGAAGCGGCTGAGCGCTACTGGCACTACAAGTGAGTTCCGTTGTGTCCGCCCACCGGTGGGTACAGCTGTTCCGAGAGGGGGTTAGAGCGACGATTTATCGCGGCTATCCGTAGGGGGAACGTCGCCATAGATTTATATGGATTTATATGTGTACGTATAGAGTTATTATTGGTGTGTATGCAGATGTTTTATTAATTGTATTTAGTCATTTATATTCGTGTCATTCCCGCTAACCGTAAGTGTGCGGTCCGGCTCATGAATGCACAAGTGCCAGAATGGAAGTCCGTGGCATATAGTCTATTCAAAGAGCAGATAGTGGAGTTTCAGGTTTAAAGTAGGGGTGGGCGATATATCGAATATACTCGATGTATCGCAATATTTTAAATGTACGATGGTTAAAAGGGCTATATCGTGTATATCGAGGATCCTCCTGCTGTCGTGCTGTCGCCCCCCTCCTTCCTGCAGGCTGCAGGAGCTGCGCGCGAGACTTTCAGCACAACATGTAAACACGGCAGATATGAAGAGCGCTGCCAGCTGCTGAGGGGGAAAAACAATGTTCTTTCTGAGCTAGTTTGGATTAAATTGTCAGATGAGGGCATAAAAAATGTTTTTGTAGACGATGCTGAAAATAATCCCGAAGAAAGGTCGGAACTACGAATCTTTTTCACCATTTAAACAGCGGAGTGGAGCATGAACCGTGAAACGGCAGAACCGAGTGTTTTTCCAGCCTGCTGCTTCCTTAAAACAAACCACGGGTCTGAGCTCATTTAGTCATGCGTGCACCGCAGAGAGAGGTGGAGACATTATTAAATCAGCATTTTATCATTATCGCTAAAGATACGGTCCTTAGCGGCTAACAAGATGGCTAACGCGTTAGCCGTCTTCTTCCACAGCTGAGACTAACCGTGTCTTTAGCGATACAGCTGATTTAATAATGTCTCCACCTCTCTGTTCACGTTTCTGAGTGGAGGCTGTCGTGTTTTTACACAAGGATTCAATGCGACACTTTGTAGAGCAACTTAGAGAACGTCTTCGTGAACCCGGAAACAACCCCCTGACCCTTTCACAATAAAACCGGATACAGTACACAGAGGCTCACATTTACTGCAGTACTGTGATAAATCTGTTCTTGTTCAGAGGTTTTGCAGACATTGCCTGAACTTGGCACAGTTTGAAACTTGTGCACATTTTGTGGTTTGTTGTTAAAAATTACCAGCACATGCAAATAGTTTAGAGTTGTTACCTGTGACTGTTCTGGGTCAGTAAATTTTATGGCCACTGTTTACACTTTTGTTTTTGTATTTTAAAGGCCTTAAATGTTTTGATTTAACATTTTTTTAATGTTAAAAGCACAAGAGCACCTTTTTAAGTTTAAATTATTTATTCTTCCTTTTTGCTTGAAGTACTTTTTATTTATGTGTGCAATTGATGGTTAAAATAAAATATTTAAGTTTGTTCAAATTTAGTGTTGACATTTTTTTATCAATTTTGAATCATTTTTTCATTGATTTTGGAGATATTGCGATATATATCGTGTATCGTGATATAGCCAAAAAATATTGTGATATAATATTTTCCTCATATCGCCCAGCCCTAGTTTAAAGGCTAAGATACACACATACCTATGTAGATTGACAAATCCCACCTCACACCTTAACAGTAGGGGTTTCTTAAGGTCTTTGTTAGTCTAATTCAAAGATGAGGCTCCTTTGTTCCCATCAAGTGTGGAAATCATCTGGGAATCAGTCCTGAAGCTGCATCATACATTTTTGAAAGTTGGAATCTGAGGCCTCCTCCTCTGTTAAGAGAAGGGTTTTCTCTATATATATAAACAGCTTCCTTCACACCCCTCTCAAACCATATGCGATCTCGGTCCAAAATGTGCACGTTCTGGTCCTCAAATGAGTGTCCCTTGTCCGTGAGGTGGAGGTGAACAACTGAGTTTTGTCAAGAGGAGGTGGCTCTCCTGTGCTGGGACATTCGTCTGTTATTAGGCTGTTTAGTTTCCCCAATGTAGAGGTCTGGACAGTCATCACTGCACTGGACCGCATGCACTACACCAATCTGTTTGTGTGTGGGTGTTTTGTCCTTAGGGTGGACCAGCCTCTGTCTTAGGATATCCACATGAAGACAGAAGGGAAGGAAAAGGAACAGAAACACATTGAAAAATCTCTCCAAACATGTGGATATCCTAACTGGGCCTTTGTCAAGTCAGCAAGGAAATTTACAAAACACACTAATAAACAGAAAAAGGAGAGCAGACGAAAAAACATTGTCATCCCTTATGTGGCTGGAGTATCAGAGAATTTCAGAAGGATTTTCAACAAACACAACATCCCAGTACATTTCAAACCCAGCAGGACTCTCAGACAGGCTGGTCCACCCTAAGGACAAAACACCCACACACAAACAGAGTGGTGTAGTGTATGCGGTCCAGTGCAGCGAGGACTGTCCAGACCTCTACATTGGGGAAACTAAACAGCCTCTTCACAGACGAATGTCCCAACACAGGAGAGCCACCTCCTCTGGACAAAACTCAGCTGTTCACCTCCACCTCACGGACAAGGGACACTCATTTGAGGACCAGAATGTGCACATTTTGGACAGAGAACACAGATGGTTTGAGAGGGGTGTGAAGGAAGCTGTTTATATTAAGAGAGAAAAACCTTCTCTTAACAGAGGAGGAGGTCTCAGATTCCAACTTTCAAAAATGTATAATGCAGCTTTAGGACTGATTCCCAGACGATTTTCACACCTGATGGGAACAGAGGAGCCCCATCTGTGAATTAGACTAACAAAGACCTTAAGAAACCCCTACTGTTAAGGTGTGAGGTGGGATTTGTCAATCTACATACGGTAGGCATGTGTGTATCTTATCTCAACCTTTAAAACCTGATCCCCACTCTCTGCTCTTTGAATTGAGAGCTCCTCGGATAAAGAGCGAAACGCCTAAAGTCCAGTTGTTTCTGTATTGAACATTTTTTGATTTTATCATGTCCTGGATGACTGAGAATCTTCACCAGAACACCATTTGATGTTTTCTTCTCCTAATCTATGTTAACAGCTGTATTTACTCTGAAAATGTTGTAGCTAAATGCTTATCAGCTATGGATTTTGTTTCATACTGCTGAACATGCAGCATCTCAGTCAAGGCTGCTGCCAAACTTCCATGTCAAATTATTTTATCTATAAATAAACCCCATGCTGGTGGAAGCATAACACCTGTTGGGAGTTGTCTCCAGATGAAAAAAATAAATAAATAAAAAAGGCAATAGTTTAAAAGACAGTGGTGGGGTACTTTTATTAATCCCTGAGAGCATCCTATGAATTATTGAGAACACAGGCACCGTCTATAGCCCATCCAACCATTAGCCTGGGAGCTAAACACATTCTGTAGTACATCCAAAATACCCCATCCCTCCGTGCTCATCGAGTCCCGACCGCGCTTCTCTTTTTCCATTGAGGAAAGTTGGAACGCGGCGAATTTTAAACCCAGGCTGTGTGAATTTTTTAACAGCTGCTACTCAGTTAAAGTGCTATTAATGCACAAAAGCTAACCTTTCTATAATACATGAAATAATAAAGTGGTTATAGGCTGAAATATTACAGGAGTTTATCTGGAAAATGGGGAAGGAAGGCTGTGCAGAATAACAGGCACAAAATGTACAACAGTGAATAAAAGCAAGTGGTTGAAACAGACAAATCAACAGGAATATGTTTGATGTATTTTGTAGATTGATTTTTTAAAAACCCCCCCCCCCAAAAAAAAATAAAAAAATAATAATAATAAATAAATAAATGAATAAAATAAATAAAAATAAAAAAAAACTTTTAAATACAGTTTTTTGCAGACAATGCAGCCCTGTTGTCATCTTCAGGTCACAACTTTCAATGCATCCTGGAATACTGTAGTTGCGATCAACCGTGAAGCAACTGGGGTAAGAGCCAGCTGCTTCAAGTCTCAGGTCAAGGGTCACAAATTCAAAAAGGTGGATTGGTCCCTCCAGCTTGGAGATGAGTTTTTACCTCGTGTGGAGGAGTTTAAATACCTTGACGTCTTGTTCAGAAGTGATTGCAACATAGACCAGGAGGTAGACTAATAGACCAATGTCATAATTTCAAGGATTATGAGGATGCTGCTCCAGTCTGTTGTGGTGAAGAAGGGTAGAATGGGCTCACATAGGGTTAAAAGAGAGAGTGTGTATTTTCTTAAAGGAATTGAGATGTTTGTGAAGCCTTATTTTAGTAGTAGTTTGAAGGAACGATCCACAATAATTCAAGGAATAGGATTGTGGAATGGTTTGGATGATGCCGTTAAAAATGCCAGATCATACATTTAAGAGACTGATACGAGTTTCTTGGAAGAATATGGAAACTGTTAATATATATCTACTTAATTTTTTGTCTGATTTGATTAAGATGTTTGAGTTTTTATGTTTTTAATTTAGCTAGATTGTTATTGTCTTTCTGAATTACATTTTTTTTATATATACTGTAATTTGATTTACATTATAATTAAGTAAAAAGGGGCAGTTTTCATAAGACTAGTTCTTCTTCTGCCACCTTTCATTTTATGTTATTTACATTTTTTTATTGTATTGTATGTATAATTGTCATGTTTTTAAATGAAATGAATAAATTAAATAAATAAAAAAATACAAAGGGAGTGCAGAAAGTGCTCAGAACTTGTTCCTTACCAGTTGCTCAAAAGTTTCTTAACTATTTTGAAAGTGTTTAAGTAAGTTAACTATTTATTTAGCACTTTTCATATATACAATCACAAAGTGCTTTACAGAAATACAATGCAGATACAGGATTAAATTAAAAAAATAAAAAACAATATGAACAGCTGATAAAAACAGTAAATAAAACATTCAACTAAAGCTTGTCTGAATAAAAAGAGTCTTAATCTGCTTTTTAAAGGAATCAATGGAGACGGTCATATGAAAAGACAGAGGCAGGGTATTCCATATAGCCTGGGAGCTATGGCCTGAAAGGATAAGTCACGTCAAGTTTTGAACCAGGTCTTAGAGACCTTTAGGAGGTTCAACTCTGAATGAATTCAACAGGTAGCCAACGAATAGAAGATAAAACCGGTGTAACGTGAGACCTTCTATTAGTTCCTTTAAAAGCTTTGCAGTAGCGTTCTGGACCAATTGGAGATGAGCGACAGAAGATTTGTTAAAACAAGTAAAAAGATAATTAAAATAGTCTAAGCGAGAAGAAATAAAAGCATGAATAATCATCTCCAGGTCAGATTTGGATAACATTACCCTCAATTTAGAAATATTTCCCAGATGATACAAACTTTTTTTGTTTTGTTTTTTTGTTGCTTGATCCAAGGAACTTTCTGTTCAGGAGCAATGATTCAGTCTTGTTAGAATTTAACTGAAGGCCGTTGTTAGCTAGCCATGCCTTAAAATTGGAAACAATTTACAAATTCAGCTAACATGAGTAATTCTGAGTCATAGAAGGAGCAGTACATTTGAATGTCATCAACATAAAAATGGTAACACACATTATTGAAGCTACTGATAATCTTTCCAAGGGGGCTGATGTATAAAAGGAACAGAATAGGACCTAAGACTGAACCCTGAGGAACACCATTTAATAACGGAGTGGTCTTAGACTGTATGTTATTGACAAACATTGAAAAGCTCAGATAAGAGGAAAACCACTTTAGAACAGTTCCAGAAATCCCAGACTCATTTTGCACTTGATGTAGCAAGATTTTGTGGTCGACTGTGTCAAAAGCTGATGAAAGATCCAATTAAATCAACACACTACAATGACCAGAGTCAATAAATAAAACAGAGATGATAAAAGATGTTGATCTGAAATATGTCCGCCGTGACTTGAGGTTGTCATGGTGATAAGCAAAGCACTATCTGACAGATTAAAAATCAACTAAAAACCTGTCTAAAACTGCTGCCATTTTCACAAATGTAACTCTTAGAAGCACAATTTGGCAAATATAAAGAAAACAAAGCATCCCTGCACCATAGGTATAACGTGGGGCGTGCTTTTTCTACTCAAAACAACATTTAAAAAAAGCTCACATCACTTCGCCTCTGAATGGATACAAATGCTGCCTCCAATCCAAACCTTAAAGTTAATTACTTTGTTTTTGTAAACTAGCATCGGGATAATTTTGGCAACAAATTGTATGTAGGTTTGAAGCATAAACAAAGGTTTTTTTGTTGTACTAAAGCCACAACAGTCCTCAAATCCTTCATAAATGTTTTGTACTCACAACAGTGGGTAATGTAAATTATAGCTAAATCTTTAATGTTGCTTGCCATGGTTAAAAAAAAAAAGTCAATTTTTATTGATTTAAATGTAAAATAATTTAATTAGAGCAGATAGATATTTTTTTTAAGAACCACTTGGATAAATTTTATCCCCAGCTCTTGTAAGAGGCAATTTACCAGACCTGAGTTCTGTTCATTATCCAGCATGTCCAAGCAGCAATGAGAGCTGGGGTTGTGTGGGGGTGACGGGGAATAGAGATGGATGTCTAGCTCAACATGAAACAAGCCTCGGCTCGCTCAAGTGGCAGGTACCGTTTCGCCTCCGTCCTCCCATTCCTTATCCCACTCCTCAACCTTCCAAACAACCTCCTTCCCCAGAGGGAGTGCCCGATGCTGGCTCCTTCTCCCTAATTACCCATGGGCCCCAGAAATACTCCAGCTGTTTGGAGATGTGGGATTGTTGCAGTGCGGGAGGTGCAGCGGCAGCAGAAGCTGAGGAGTCTGGGTGGGGAGCGGAGCCTGATTAAAAGTTTTAAACTGCCTTGGAGGAAAAAGAAAGGGGAATTCAGAAGTTTTGGGGAAAAAGTAATTTATAGAAAAGTTTGAACAAAAGTTTGTATTTTTTAATATTTTATTCTCAAATGGCCCTAATTTCCTTTCATTCACGCCTCTGAAGTCAAAAACACGTTTGTCAGACAAGAGCTCCCAGAGGGCCGTGCTGAACACGTTGGAAAGAAAGATTCATTGATCGTTTTGACTTGAGTGTTTGGTCTGCAGATTAAACGATTGGCAGTTTGACAGTTGACAGACTGACACTGATCGATCGATCGGGGCTTAACTGGGGGAGACCTCTGACAAACATGCAGCTTAAACTGTGTACAAATGGATTGATTGGTTTCATCTAGAGTTCAGAAAAATGGCTCTTGCGCTCACCGTCTCTTCCGCGGCGATCCTGCGTCATCTTGGCAGGGCCAGTGGAGATGTAGAGGAAGCCGTCCATAAACAAGGAAGCATCAGAGGCGGCGGCGTTCTCCGAACAAGGGAACTCTACAAAGTCAAACACAGTACATGATTCAGAAAACCTTTTGCCTTGCATGTCCATGTCATCATTTCAAAATAACGGAGTTTTATTTCTATTCATCCAGATGGGTCTGAAGGATTCAACAACCCCAATGAAAAACAGTCCTATTTCTAATGGTACTATTGGATAAAATAAATATCCTTTCATTATCTACTGACTGAAAATAAGCCACACTGAGAGCGCGAGAATATCATACCCGGTTTACTTGCAAGACAAGGGTTGAGTTCACACACAGGTTTACACAGATGTTACATTGAAGCTCCCATCACGAGCTCTGCATCAGACAGTATGAAGAGGTGTTTTTTTTTATTATAATGTTCATCAGACAGACACAGATGACCTCAGTCTGGCAGCTTACAACTCAAAGGCGTCAAGAGTTATCGGGTGCGCAGGCTCCTCTCGGAGAGGAAAACAACTCTCTGAACTTACACATTAAATTAAAACTAGTAAATGATAAATAGCCATCAACTTTCACTTAAATTCCTTTGACAGGTACCTACTAGATGCTAATACAGTATTACTTCTAAATTGGGCAAAATGTCTGGAACAAGCAGTAGTAAGCAACTCATTTTTCTTGAATCTGAAATCCAAATAACTTTGTCAATAATCACAGTTCAACAAATGGTTGAATTATGATGACTATTGATTTATTTTCAAAGCTCTCCCGGGAAAGCGGTACGCGACCAACACCATTTATGGTGGGGATGGCGTGCTGTTGACCTCAACTCGGGATGTTGTGAGTCGGTGGGCGGAATACTTCGAAGACCTCCTCAATCCTACTGGCACGTCTTCCACTGAGGAAGCGGAGCCTGGGGACTTTGGATCGGGCTCTCCAATCTCTGGTGCGGAGGTCGCCGAGGTGGTTAAAAAGCTCCGCGGTGGCAAGGCTCCGGGGGTGGATGAGATTCGTCCTGAGTTCCTTAGGGCTCTGGATGTTGTGGGGTTGTGTTGGCTTACGCGACTCTGCAATATCGCGTGGACATCGGGGGCAGTTCCCTTGGATTGGCAGACTGGGGTGGTGGTTCCCCTATTCAAAAAGGGGGACCGTAGGGTGTGTTCCAACTATAGAGGGATCACACTCTTAAGCCTCCCTGGTAAGGTCTATTCAGGGGTTCTGGAGAGGAGGGTCCGTCGGATAGTCGAACCTCGGATTCAGGAGGAGCAGTGTGGTTTTCGTCCTGGTCGTGGAACACTAGACCAGCTCTACACCCTCAACAGGGTCCTGGAGGGTGCGTGGGAGTTTGCCCAACCAGTTTACATGTGCTTTGTAGACTTGGAAAAGGCATTCGACCGCGTCCCTCGGGGGGTTCTGTGGCGGGTACTCCGGGAGTATGGGGTACCAGGCCCATTGATATGGGCTGTTAGGTCCCTGTACGACCGGTGTCAGAGCTTGGTCCGCATTGCCGGCAGTAAGTCAGGCTCGTTTCCGGTGAGAGTTGGACTCCGCCAAGGTTGCCCTTTGTCACCGATTCTGTTTATAACTTTTATGGACAGAATTTCTAGGCGCAGCCAAGGTGTTGAGAGGATCCGTTTTGGTGGCCTTAGAATCGCTTCTCTGTTTTTTGCAGATGATGTGGTCCTATTGGCTTCATCAGCTCGTGATCTACAGCTTTCACTGGAGCGGTTTGCAGCTGAATGCGATGCGGCCGGGATGAGGATCAGTTCCTCCAAATCCGAGGCCATGGTCTTGAGCCGGAAAAGGGTAGCGTGCCCTCTCCGGGTCGGGGAGGAGGTCCTGCCCCAAGTGGAGGAGTTTAAGTATCTCGGGATCTTGTTCACGAATGAGGGAAAACTGGAGCGTGAGATCGATAGGCGGATAGGTGCAGCGTCCGCAGTGAAGCGGGCGCTGTACCGGTCTGTCGTGGTGAAGAGAGAGCTGAGTCAAAAGGCAAAGCTCTCAATTTACCGATCGATCTACGTTCCCACCCTCATCTATGGTCATGAGCTTTGGGTTATGACCGAAAGAACAAGATCTCGGATACAAGCGGCTGAAATGAGTTTTCTCCGCAGGGTGGCTGGACTCTCCCTTAGAGATAGGGTGAGAAGCTCAGTCATCCGGGAGGGACTCGGAGTAGAGCCGCTGCTTCTCCACATCGAGAGGAGCCAGTTGAGGTGGCTCGGGCATCTGGTTAGGATGCCTCCTGGACGCCTCCCTGGTGAGGTGTTCCGGGCATGTCCCACCGGGAGGAGACCCAGAGGAAGACCCAGGATACGCTGGAGGGACTATGTTTCTCGGCTGGCCTGGGAACGCCTTGGGATTCCCCCAGAGGAGCTGCTCCAAGTGGCTGGGGAGAGGGAAGTCTGGGCCTCCCTACTTAGGCTGCTACCCCCGCGACCCGACCCCGGATAAGCGGAAGAAAATGGATGGATGGATGGATGGATGGATTGATTTATTTTCTATTATGCAACAAAAAGGTATCCATCTAGTGATGATGCATACGGTATGTGTGTAAAGTTTGTTAAATTATCTTGAGTAGATCAGAAGCAATGGGCAAGAGAATGTTTACGGATGCATAGCCATATAGACGGCCAGAGACAACACCATAATATGTCCCACCTTTGATGGACGTATCAAAACATTTTGTTTTTTGCCTTTAATGGTAGTGAAATATTGCCCTGCTATAAATATGCATGTTGTTTGTGGAGCTCTGATCTTCTGTGTTAAAGTCTGTTCTACTGATAGTTTTGCTCTAAAGTATTTTGTCTGTGAAAGCCAATTCCAGATGACAACTGATGCGTTAAACAAAGATAATCTATCGTAGAGATGGTAAAAAAAAGAAAAGAAAAGAGTCCAGGAAGGATGGAGTGGATGGAGAAATATTTCAGGAGTGATTTGCAACAAAAGGGTGTCAGCAAAGGTCACATGAAACATTCACAAGACAGTGGTGAGACCAGCTATGTTGTATGGTCTGGAGATAAAGACATGGACAAAAAAACAGGAGAAAGAACTGGAAGTGGCAGAAATGAAGATGCTGAGGTTCTCCTTAGGAGTGACAAGGATGGGTAAGATTAGGAATTAGATCAGAGGTACAGCACATGTTGAACAACTGGGAGATAAAGTTAAAGAGGCCAGACTGAGATGGTTTGGACATGTCCAGAGGAGAGACTGTGGGTATATTGGTAGAAGGATGTTAGAAATGCAGCTGCCAGGAAAAAGACAAAAAAAAAAAAGATTTATGGATGCAGTTAGAGAGGACATGGGGGTAGATGGAGTGAGGACAGAGTGAGATGGAGGAGGATGAATCATTGTGGCGAGCCCTAAAAAGGGAAAAGCCAAATCAAGAAGTAGAAGATGGTAGACATGGCAGACATAACATTAAATACCAGAAAATTTTATAACTATATTCTAGGTTTTATGTCTGTCTGTAGACCTTTACACAAAGACTGGTCTTGTTAGTCATTAGCTTGACTATTACCGTATTTTTCGGACTATAGGTGGCACCCGAGTATAGGTCGCAGTGTCCAATTATTGCCAAAGAATTGGAAACATCCATATATAGGTCGCACCTGAATACAGGTCGCACCTACGTCAAAATGTGGACCGTGTTTAGCTCTGCTGCAAATGTGTCTTCCACAGGAGCGCACAGCAAGGCTTTTAAGAAGATTAACACTTAAAAACAATTAATTGTTTGATAAAAATTATAGCAAATATGTGTCTGAGCTGAACTTTTCTTTAATAAATGAATAATTTTAGCAGGATAAACACCTAAAAATATATTTGTTAGCTGACATTATTGTAAGAGTGTGTCTCAGTTTAATTTTTGTTAATAAATGATTACAAATCAGCTTATTTTATAAAAAGCCATATATAGGTCGCACCTGAGTATAGGTCGCAGGCCATGAAAAAATCGATAAAAAGCTG
>JBBPBX010106532.1:0-11428 GCA_038048925.1 Garcialebias charrua
AGGAACTGTCACCAGGGTTCCCACATCTGTCTGTCCAGGCTCAAATCCCAACATTTATATTTACCCGTTATTTCTACTGATAGTCCCATTGAGTCACAAAAACTGTTTTCAAGAGACCTGTTTAGGGAGCAAATGGTGGGGGTTAAGAGCCTTGCTCAAGGGCCCAGAGTGGGGCAAATGAAGGTTGAGGCTGGTGTGGATGTTTCACCTTTTCCACCCACATTTTGACGTCGTTAGTCCTGGGAGTTGAACTGGTGACTTTCTGATCACTGGCCCATATACTCTAACCTCTGCTCCACCACTCCCTCATGAAACAGCATAGCATAAAACATAAGCATAACAGTTCATGACATGAACTCAACACAGCATAGCATAAGACATACGGGTAAATGAAAATTAAAGGGATAGTTTGGATTTTTCAAAGTGGGGTTGCCTAAGTGGTCAGCATGTAGATGGTGGACAGAATTTTCCCCAATTTAGAGAAGCAGCAGGAGGATCAGTGTAAGAAAATAAGCAGTGTATTTTTGTGGACATGGTCACAGCAATTTGTATTTTTAGACACTTTGAAAAATCTATGTTCATTTCAGTGTACACATTTTTATTATATTTTCAGCACCTTACATTGTTCCTTTAGGTCATCTTTGAGATAATAAAATTACTTACAAAGGCTGGTTTGTAGGTCTGTGGGGTTCATGTCACCAAGGATAACAGGAAGTCCTCTGAGCACCAGTGTTCGAATATCAGTAAGCTCTGCAGTCTGTTGGGCAGTAAAATGACAAACACAAGTGAGCAAACAAGTACAAATGATTGCATTATACAATGTGAAGTTCTCACACCTTTATAAACATCAACATCAAGGACTTTTGAAGGTATTCCCTAAAATTTAAGAACACATGCATCATGGTTGATTAACATACTGTTACAACATTGAGAAGAGCTAGCAGGTTGTACTGAAGTTCTCTGAAAGTTTTAGTGAAGTTCAGAAACTCACAGCCTTGTTTTTAAAACCTTTGATTTAAATCTAACATTTTCTATGGGAAGCATTAAGATGAATAGTCACACTTGAAGACATGAGCTACAGAAAACAATAGGACCAACCCTGGTCTGTTGGGAAAGCTGTGTCAACACTTGGCCAACTTTCCCTCTCTTGGATCGAAAAATCTCGACAAGACGAGGACTATGTCGATCGATGCTCTCATCGAATTCCTGCTTGAGATTCTTGCCAACAATCCTGTTGAACTCCATGCATACCTGCAAAATACAGAGAATGTTCCAGTATCACATCTCAACAACTAATAACCTTAGCTGAAAGCACCAGCATGAGGGCACCAATAAAAATTGCACAGGTACAGACATGGTCGGAAGCAAAACGCATAGCCCCCTAACTTATTTAGATTTTTCTAGTCAAACTTTTTTTTTGGGACAAAAAGTCAATGTACTGTGCACAACACAGGAGTTGCTTGTCTATTGCTTTGCTTGTTTGTGGTTGTGTGACCTCTGTGAATCCAAGTTGACACTTTAAGCTCTGATGGCTTCCACAACAATCTATACTGTATTATTCAATAGCTTTGTTATTCAATTATGATTTGTAAATTTCAGCATTCTAACGTCCGTTACTTCTGTGTAGCACACCATTGTTATAGAAAAGACTATTCATATTTTGTGTCAAATTATGGATTTTAGTTGGCAAGTAACCTTTTAATAAGCAGGATAGTGCACAGTGAGCAGGGCATTACTGCATAATACACCCCTTCAGGATAATCTGAAATCTGAGTCCTGCATCAGGCTGTTGGGGTTAATTTTGCAATAATTACCTGCTCACAATACAATTTCCCTTACCTAAAAGATAGAGGTAGCTGTAGACAGCAACTCTCATATCCTACAAGGTACAATGACAGTTTGTGCTGACAGTCTGGATGGGTAACAAATATATTTGGGTCCTATAATGGCAGCTTCCTATTGGAAAGACAGACGCATGAAAAAATATTACAGGTAGTCCCCGTCTTATGAGCGCTCTTACATACGAGGTTCCGGACTTACGAGCTGCCGAACGAACAGTAAATTTGTAAAGAACATTAAAAAAATACAGCATTTTTATGTGTTTTTAGATGTGTGTTAGCTAACCATTTGGAAACACGTTTCCGACCATGTTTATGAACTAATATGAACGTTTTTGATGAAAAACGAGTGTTCGTAGTAGCGCTAGCATAAATGTTCCAACTTACGAGCGAAAATCCGGACTTACGAGAACATGTGCTTCGTGTTCCAACATACGAATTTTCGTGTTACGAGCACCTCGCAGGAACGGAACTCGCTCGGAAGTCGGGGACTACCTGTATTATGCAAGCTTAAAAATACCACAGCTTTATAACTTCAATCCCACAATTGTTTCTTTGAATTGAGAAAGCTTGAGAAAGGATGAGAAGCAAAATGTCTTCAGTTACAAATAAAGTCCATTTGTTTTGTTTTTAACCTTTTTGTGGACTTATTATTTTAATCATGAACTTACTTGATCTTCTGTAAAACGAGCAGGCCAACATTCCACCATGTCACATATTGCAGGTTCTGACTCCACCACCTATTTTCTTCTCAATGCAAACATCAGGTCCATCTTCTCTTTCACAAGTTGTCCATCTGGAGTTCTCTTCTGCATTTCATCAACCAAGCATAAACACTGTTGATGTAAGCAAGGAAAGGTTATATTTCTGGTGAAGCTTCCATGTTTTAACAGGTTACCCCTTTTCTCTGTTAGAAACTCACAGTATTTGCACCTCCACACAAACCTGTAAAAAAAAAGAAAGAAAACTTTTAGCACACTTATCCATGACCATATGTCATCAAAGATCAAGGAAATATGGTACTTTGAAATATTCTAGCCCTTTGAAATTTATGTTATCAGCCAGAATAATTAGTTTTCCTGTTTAACGTTATTTAGAGTTAAAATTAATGCAGAATGAGTTGGGCTTGCCTTTCTATCTGCAGAGTTAATAACTTTTATAACTTTTTATTGTCAGTTTATTTTAATAGTCTGGTGATAGGAGCTGGCTACACAGCTCTTTATTCCTTCAGGATTTCAACGTGGCTCCAACTTATTTGTTAAACTGCTGCACTATTTTCCCCACATACAACTGTCACATATTGCTCATTTTACTAATAACCAGCTAATGACAGAGTCCATTACATTTTCAGTCAGGCCGTAACCGTAACGTGAACTCGCTAACGCACGTGCAACGTGAAGCTAAGCTAATCAACTTAGCTGAATTGATACAACTGGAGTGGAGCGCATTTAAGATATTAAAAAAAAATCACAGACAGGATTCACTCGGCATAAACTTGTGTAATAAAGGTTGCTTTCAGCAGCCTACATATCTCCTAAAGCAACTTTCCGTAATAAACTGTGAACTGATAAAGTTAGCATGCTAACGCTAAGCTAAAACATTAGCACTCACCACTCAAAAACCCTCAATTTTACCAAAATTACAATAACGGTCGGCTGTAACTGTAATGTGAAGTTACATCTGCACAGCTATCTTTTACATAGAGAAATGTCTACAAATATATAAAATAGTTGTTACTTACAGTACTAGACCACTTTGTCTCAAAGGAGCGGCAGAGCTGTGTGTGGAACTTGCCCGCACATGCGCAGTAGGGCCCAGTCCCTTCATGTTGTCTTCTTCTTCTTCTTCCTTGGTTTTTAACGGCAGCTTGCATCCATCATTGTTGCACTACTGCCATCTCTTGGTGCTTATATATTAATTTCTTTTCTCAAATTCTCTTATTGAGTCCAGTATTTTTTTTAAAACGAAATATCTTTCTTTTCCCTTCATCACTACTCAGCTGAGCAGCGACATCTTCCAACTTTAGTTCCCTATTAGAACCAATTTCAGCCCTGTTAATTCTACGTGAGCGAGGTTAGCTGCAGGATCTTGCAACAAGTCCTCACTCCAGCCTCTCCAGTAACGGGTTTTTTAACTTTTATCCTAGCACACGAGTATTACCCGATATGTCTCAAGATTAGTTAGAATTAAGGCTGAGTCGAGGTAATTCAACCAGACTGTTACTGTCTTCAAATCTGCATGTCATACCCTGTCCCACTCCGATTTGATAGCCTGACTTAGCAGAATGGAGTCAGATCGTATCTCCCGGAGAAACACACATTAAACGACAGCTTACCTCTAGTAGATTGTTATTGTTATCCGTCTGGTTAGTTTTAGAACCTAGGAAAATAAGGTTCCAGGATATTGTTTATATCTTTTTGGCTAACACAACCATTTAAAACCTCCAAAAATCTTGTTGTTATCTTTGAACCAAGTTTTCCATCATTTAATATCAAGGTGAGTCGAATGAAAAATCCAAATTTGTACGTTTTATATTCTTTAATATTTAATTGCAGGGGAAACAGCATAAGCACTACTTACTACAGAAAAGATTCAATCAGGTTACATGATTTGCATTTAAGAGATAAAATGATTCACAGCTCACCAAAGATGTCCTCCACACGCTGGGCTTTAATGTGTTTTTAGCTTTAATTGAATTGAGTTCTACTCCAATGTATAATTTGTATAATCTTCTAAAATGTTGGTTTATTCTACAATAATCTGATTCCGATCAAATATGTTTAATCCATCCAGGTAATCTTGGTGTGTTCCAACTTGTGTTTTTATCTCCACCAGAAAACTTTGTTCCAATCCTATCAGGAAATCTTGTTATTTTTCTACAGAAAAAACCTCCAGGTGATGCTGTTGTACTCCAATCAGAAGTCTGCACTTCCAGCAGACTGAACAAATCTTTGTTTAATCCCACATAGGAAAAGCTTGTGTTTTTAATCCTTCAGGAAAAACTTGTTTTGTAATCATCCACTTTAGAAATCTTCATTTAATCCTGTTATAATCCAGTCAGGAAAGTCTGCACTTCCAGCAGACTGAATAAGTCTTCGTTGTAATTCCACAGAAAAACCTCCAGGTAATTCTGTCGTGTTAAAAATCCCAGTTGTAATCCATCAAAACTGTTTAGGGCTAAAAAATCTGGTAATCCTCCCAGGCAAAATCAATTATTCCTCAAAAGTGTTATCCATTCAAAGATATTGTAATCCATTCAGTTGTTCTGCGATGCTGATGAGCAAGGCCTTCAAAGCAGGCCTGAGGTTAAAATTAGAACATCGTGTTCTCCTGGCTTTTCATCCAAGGTCAGTCAGCTTCTAGCTGGCAGGTCCCCGCTCTGGGGTTGGTCTCGGATGACCCAAAACAGTAACTTAATTAATAGTTGAATTAAATCAAAGAGAATTTGTTTGTTCCACAAATTTGTTAAATCCATCCAGAAAAATGGTAATCCAGAAATAGACAATTTTAATCCATTAGATAATGTGGTAATTCCTGGAAAAATTAGTTAAAAATCCATTACGAGAGGCCTTTAACAGCGGTTAGAAGACGAACAGGGACACTGTGTTCTTCTTATCTTCCCAATTTTCCCAAACATTCAGCTTGCTGCAGTCTGATCTCTCGACGCACAAAACTTCTCTTTAAACTCCTTTTAATCTGTTATGAACAGAAAGGAAAATATCCCTAATTCATTCAGAAGGGAAAAAAAATTGGTTTAATCCATTAATTGAGGTTTATTCCACAGAATTGTTATAAAACAAAAAAATCTTGTAGAAACAAAAATAATTATATCCAGGAAAAATCAGTTACTCCGATAAAAATGTAAAAACATCCATTCACAGCTCCGTTGAGCTTTCAAAGGCCCATTTTGCAGCAGGAGGGAGGACAAAAAAGAACTCCGTGTTCTTTTTAGCTCAAACAAGCTGATAAACCCGTCCGCTTTCAGCGAGAAGATCTCCGCTTTGTTGGTTTCAACCGATTATTTAATCTTCTTGTATAAAAGGAGGCTTTTTTACTGTTATTAATAATTTACTCTTAATATAAATTTAGTTGTGGATTAAACTGGGAATATAACCTACCTTTTTTTGTCAGAAAGTGCCACAAGGGATTTCCAAAAGAATAGGAAATTATTCCATCTCTGAAGCCAGTCCAAATTGTGAAGAAATAAAAAATATTCCAGGCTGAGGGAAAAGGGTCTCTTTGTCCAAAAAGAATCCCTTTTTAGAAAATCCTTATTTCTTCTGTTCGGCTTCCAGAGAGCATCAGTCCATAATCCACAAGAGTTCTTCAAAAGTCCAAAACTCAGCAATTTTTCTTCTCAGACAGCCTTTATTTATAGTCCAGAGAGGGGGCTTCAGTTCCCCTCCTCAGAAAGTTACATCATTTTATTATGTTCTGACTGGGCACTGGTGATGTGAAGTCCACACCTCCTGTCCAGCCCTCACCAAACAATGACATAATGTCTCAGCTCTCAGCCCTCCCTCAGCTCATGAACACTCTGGTCACCTTTCACCCAGTTTTACTCAAACTGTGGAAAAACACTCTTTTAACGTGCTATGTAATGTTCAAAAACTATTTTTCAACCATCAGCAGTGGAAAACTCTTTAAGTTTGCTGTGAACCATAAAAGGAAAACATAAAATAACATGGAACATACAATTTTCACAAGAGATTAATATATTTCTTCACTTTGTTTCATAAAGGCATTTTAAGACTTTCTCTGTTGCAAAACTCTCCTGCAGCTCTTCCTCTGAGTTGTAAAAGTGTGCACCTTTATCTCCTCTGACCAATTTCTGCTCAGAGAGACCTGCTTGAGTGCATGTTTATTATCATTATAACTCCCTGTGTGCCTTCTCTGTGTGCAAGCCCATATCCCGACAAGAAGCCTCAGCTGTCTGCAACAACGCCCTGCCTCCGAACGTTCCAGCATGGATTCTTTAACAATCCTTCAGCTTCTGCTGCTGTGTGAAACAGTATTCATTTCTTGTTCCGATTAAAGGCCTCTGCTCAGTCTGTAACAAGTGTTGTGCTCAGACCTTTGGAATATGTGTAGGTGTGTGTGGGAGCTGCACCTTCCTTATCTGGCGAAAGCCCTCTGAGGCCTTCGCATGTGCATGTGTGTGTGTGCGCTCGTCTGGCTGCTGCAGCATGGCCCAAAAATGCTCATTCAAAGATTACATTTTATTTTAATTAT
The DNA here is from genome assembly GCA_038048925.1 of Garcialebias charrua. Classification (NCBI taxonomy): domain Eukaryota; kingdom Metazoa; phylum Chordata; class Actinopteri; order Cyprinodontiformes; family Rivulidae; genus Garcialebias; species Garcialebias charrua. The sequence continues at coordinate 7,071 of JBBPBX010106532.1, forward strand.
CTTTGCTTCAAATGCTTTAAAAACTCTTCATTTTTAACAGGCCTTAAATCACAGAGCTCTGTTTTAAGAGGCCTTCAGCTCATTTGACAACACAGCAAAACACAGCAAAACTAACAGCAGAAAGGTTTGCCTTATCTACTGGACCTAATTCTGTTCAGGCCTCCTGGGCCTGAGTGAGCATGCATATATGACCTTTGCTGTGCGTGTGTTAATGTGAGGCCTGACTCAATCTTATTCCTTATCGCATAGGGTTAACCAAAATGCCATGCAATACCACAAAGATGGTTTACCAAAATACAGACAAAGCATATAAAAAGTAAAAAACATACATCATGTTTTTCTGCTTATGAGTTTAAAATGCCATATAAATTAAACTAATCTAGGGTTACTGACGGTGTGTTATTACACCCTGCTCTGAGCAGGCCAGGGTGAGCACGCGTGGGTGTCGGTACTTACTTTATATGGCACCAATTGAGGCTTTCAGCCCGTGGCTCTGTGATGTATGTGTTTAGTAAAATGGTTTGCTAAAATGCCACAGTCTGTTTTCAATATAAAAGTCCTGCATACTTTGACACCCACTCCTTGAAAACAGGCTGTACTTCTCGAACAAGTCCCATGGTAATACTCATCGTCATCTGTGTCCCCGCCTGGGACCCCGAGATGTCGTCGACTTGTCGCGTAGGATCCTTGGTGCCTCTGGACCCTGGACTGCTGTTCGCTTTTTCGCAACATCCATCATGGTGTAGTCATCCTGGTCGGTTCCACGTGTGCCGCCCGGCTGAGGTGAGGTCGTCCTCCTCAGGTCATCTCCTCAGGTCATCTCCGGAGATCCTGTAGTGGTCAATGATTCTTCGTTCTCCCTTGTTGATCGAGCATCAGGATCAGCATTCTCACTGGCATGAGGCATCAGTTGTTTCAGCATTCTCCCTGGCTTCAGATATCCTTCAGGCGAGTAGGCAGCCTTGCCATCCACACCTACTGAAGCGGTGGTGTTGGCCTTGGGTCTTCAAGAATCAAGTCAGACTCTGAGTCAATGGGATCAGCTACTGCTGACTGGTCTGACTGGGATAGCGTCGTCAGGTTCTTCCGGCTTAGCTGGGCCGGTTGTATCAGAACATTGTAAATAAGTAAATAAGTGAAATAAGTAAAGAAGTAAATAAGTAAACTACTAGCAAGAGCCGGGGAGGGTTTTTAAGCGGTGTTGGCTAAAATTATCAATTTCTTTCTGCTTTCGGAATCAAACCTCCTGGGTCGTACTTTGGGACTTTGCTCAGTAGCGTTGATTCTGGCACCGTCTTGTGTTTTACGGTGTGGACAGTCCTGACTTTTGGTTAGGTTTTGATGTTCTCCAGTTCGGTTTCTTCTGATGAAAGGAGGGACTTTGTCACAGTCCAGATGAATATTGCCCCAAAATTCCCAACGAGGAAGTATGGCCTGGCAGCTGTCATCCTTCGGTGGGGCAGGATAAATCACTTCAGCCTTCCAATATCCTTGGTGGCATAATCCCATTAGTGGTCTACAGCCCCAATCACAGTGCCATTCAGGGGTTTCTTTGTCCAGATGAATCCAGTTACATCTCGTTGTCCTTTTTATGTTGTGATGCAGGAGCATTATCCAGGTCACAATTCCTTCAGGCAAAATCAGTAGATTGATTACCTTGAAGTGGGGTTTGTCTGGCCCCGTTAAGTTCTCAGCTTCTACTGCAGACACCCATTCAGGGGTGTTTCTCAGCTGGTACATCCAAGCTGGATAGCCTGCTAGTCTTACTCTTTCCCAGGTCTTGGTAAGATTTTCAACAGTTTCATTTCTGTCCCATGGTACGAAGATGTCTCTTTGCGTGGTGTCCCAGCAGGTCATGTTTGCATATTTGGATCTCCCATGGGAGACTTTTACATGCGTTAGGCTCCATGGTCTGATTCCGGCTTGATACAAAATAACCAACAACATAACTAAGCCTATTAACACTACGAATCCCCGCAGCAGGGTTCGTAGACAAGTTGCTTTATCCATTCTCATAATCCTTAAACAGTCCTTAGGTCGGTTAGGGGTCGCCATATCTTCATAGATTTGTGGTACATCTTCATAGATGTGTGGATCTTCTTCATTGATGTGTGGATCTGCATCGCTGTTTGAATCATCTCGACTTAGTCTACTTTCCAGACTTGTCATGTTGAGAGAGTTTCTTTTCAAAGACTTTGCTTCTTTTAGCTCTGGGCTTCCTCCTCGAGCGCCTGTGAGTTGTGGTCACTCGATCTTTGAGGAGCTCCAGATATAGTGGAGAGGGGTGTGGCCATCCAGGTTGCAATCTTTACCATACCCACTTCCACCGAATCACCAGCCATTCGGTAGGTTCAGGCTGGGGTCCTTCCAGGTGCCATTTCTGTTGGGGTTTGGGTCCCCATTTCAATCTGATACTTATTCCTTTTATCGTCATGTAGACCACATTAAATATCCATGGTGAGGTTGGAGGACAAAGCTTAGGGTGATATTCTTCTTGAGGTTCATCCAAATGAGACTTTCTGGTATTTTTGGCGATCGGTCTTGAGTCTATTATGTCTTTCTCTGTCACTGCTCTTCTATGGGGTTCTGCATGCTACATGGTGTGAGGTGGTCAACCATCTGCCGGCGTTCCAGGTTGCCAATGTGGTCGCATTTGACTCTCACTGGGACCTGGCCCTCTTTTCCTTTCACACGTCCTTTGTACAGTTCCACGCAGAGAGGAGATGGGTGTGGCAATTCTGGTCTCAACCCTCTCCACACCCACTTCCATTGGTAGACCCCCCAACATGCAGGTTCAAGCTGGGGGCCTTGCAGCCCACAAAAAGGTTCGTCAGATGGGTCCTCACCTCTTCGACGCTGTTCCTCCGCCTCCCACAGTCTCTGTCTGAACATTTCCCTGGATTTTCTTCCATATTGCACATAGTGTTCACCCCATTCTTCCAACGCTGTTACCGTACTGACAAGTGGGTGTCCTCTGTACGATACAGTCGTCCTGTAAGCCATTCGTACTGGGTATTCTTCCCAATCGTTGATGGGTGCAGACTCGATCACACAGCATTCGTAGGGGCAGCTCAGTGTTTTCAACCACTATTTTGTTTGGGTTAGTTTCCCGGTTGTAGATGCTTATTTTCATAGCTCGGCTTGTTGTCCAAACCTCCAACTCCCCTATGGAGATCTCGCAGAAATGTGATTGATGTGACTCTCTGTAATTATGGCCCCATCTGATTTTGAATTGCATTCCAAGTACTTTTAAATAGACAACATTGAAGATCCATGGTGTCCCCATTGGGCTGGGGTTGTATGGCATTCTCCATGAGTCTTTTGTTACTGCGTAGTCAGTGATACCCCTAAGAGACCCTTTAGTTAGGTCTTTGCTCCTGTAGAACATTGTACATGAACCGTAGTAATTTTTGTTTCTGTTAAAGTTCAGGGTATAATCTTTTCTTGGACGGTCTAACTTTACTAGTTCTTTCCGTACAATTAGAGCTGGTTGAAACGGTCCTGTCCTGGATCGTTGAATCAGCAAATTCCACACATAAGTGGGTGCCTCGTCCTCTGAGTCTGAGTCATTGTAAAGCGGGTCTCTGTCCCAGGACCAGCATGTTTCAATGATTTTTGCAGATTTTATATTATCCTTCCCTTTCCAAATATAATTTGGACACCTTAAGACTTGATTTAATGATTCTCTACCTTTTCTCCTGCGATCAGATCCCTTGATGATTCTAGCGCCCCGTCGTTCGTACTGTTCTTGCATTATGTTTTGTATTATTAAGTTCAAGTTCAAGTGTTTATTTGTCATATGCAGGTTAACACAGGGTTAACTTAGTACAATGAAATGCTCAGGATGAGAAAAAACGATTTTGACTTGCTAAAAAACACACAAGCAAACAGGAAATACTAAAGCATGCAATAAGGGTACAAAATAAACTACCAAAAAGTGAAACAGTAATTATAATATTTACAAAGTTTCTGAAGAGAAAAATAGTAAACAACATGGTAGAATTTTAACGGTGAAGCAGGATGAATTTGTGTGAATAACTATTTCAAGGTAGTAATGAAATATAAGCTAAAATGCACATGATCTATATTGCACATAACTACCAAACTACAGGTTGTGTGACAGGTTATTGCACAGCGGGTTATTGCACAGCGGGTTATTGCACAGGAGCTTTGTGCTTAGCTTATTCCAGTTTTTTTTTCCTAGTGATTTATATTTTATTACATGCTGCTGTAACCATTTGTGCCTTTTATATTTTTTCTGTATTTTCTGTAGGAATTTTTCTTTTAGCTGGTCTTTTTAGGTCCATGTTTAAAAATAAACACATTTAACATGTGATTAATTTGTTTGGCTTTTTACT
>JBBPBX010106533.1:0-11428 GCA_038048925.1 Garcialebias charrua
GAGTACAGTAGTTAGTTTGAAACCTAAACGTTATCTGTTTATTTCCTCTTGGACAGATTACTGGACGGGGGAACATCCCACATACTGTGATCATTGTCCTCACAATGCAGTACTGTATTTTTTTTGTAGATATGTGCTTTTCACTCTCAGTGTTAAAGGCACATTTCTGATTTTTATAGGTGGGGTTCATTTGAACATGTTGGCAAATGCTATCTTATTTTGTTGCAGGTAGCTTTTTGCATTGCCTAAAGGATTACATGCAGGGTTAATTTCACGCCATTAATTGTTACGTTTCCAGTTCTCATCACTTCAGCCTGGTGGGGTGCAGGTCATGTTTAATGACATATGAACAAGGCCTGTGTAATGGTGGTTTGGAGTACTTTGGTGGTTTGTTTTATTTTATTTATTTGTTTTTTTTATATGTGTATTTCTTTTCTTCTTGGAGGACTGACGCTTGTTTGTTCTGCAGGATCGTTCTGCCTTGGCCTTCTGACCTGCTCGACAGAGTCTGGAAGGGAGTCTTCACACAGCTGACATACTGCAGGGGGTGACTTTATTTGGGTGTTTTCTGAGGATTTCAGCTTGGCATCTAATCAGTGACTGCTGCAGGTGTTCCATGACGACGTTTGGTTAGCAGTTAATTATTTCTACTTGGTGGTGGATTTCACTTATACACAGATATGCAGCTCTCAATTTACAATTTTATTCCTCACCCTACAACATTCGCATTGCTCAGTACACTTGTTTGCATACACCTAGGTTCCCTCAACCGTAGCATGGACTAGTTGCATCATGACTCTGTGTTTCGAACGCCATTCTTGGACAGATCACATGTTGTGCTGTCATTGAAGCTAGGTTTTGCTAACAACTCCTGTTGGCACCTGCACTGGACTGCACTGAACTGTCGAATTGCGTTGTGTTCAGCTGAGCTGCAAGCTGACACCACCTGCACTGAACTGAAATGCACTGAACTGCCGAAATGCATCATGTTCAGCTAAAGCCGCAAGCTGTCATGACTCATACCTGAACTGTTACATGGAGTTTTACGTTTTTGCACCAGTTTCAACTCAAGTCTATGAACTGTGGTCTACACCCACTGCTGAACTCTTGACATCTCCTATGGGGGCTGGAGAACTCATGACAAGTGAAAGTCAAGCTGGAAAACGTCACTACCAAACATAGCAGCCTGGCTGATGTGTCAGCTGACCATGTGATCTTCAGGTGGTGATTCAATAACTACTGTTTTTCATGATCAGTATTCTTTGCTATGGTAGAACCTCACGCACACTCATTATTCATACATACGGAACTGATCTCACTGACACGTGACCTGCACAGCCACACTTCTCATGGATTGTTGGATTACCATACACATTTTTGTTTTATCCTTCATGTACTCGCGTTAGAGCAATACAGTTTGGTTCTATTTTCTCCATCATGTTCGGTATGGGCACCTGTTGCATTCCTTTTTGGATGGGTGTTTGTCTTTTTCTTTTCTTTTTCCTCACCTTTTTGGACAAGCCTTGGTGTTAAGGACACATCTTTCTAGGACTGGACTGACAACTTCAATTGTTTGTGGATACTAGTTTTACCGTCTTGTATACAGTACTATGATTGCTTGTGGTTGTGACAGGCATAGGTGGAGAGTTCGCTGGCATGATGCAGAGAAGGAAGGTAAATGTTTTCTTTGTCCTAGAGACCGAGTGGTAGGGCAGCAAGGCTCACAGTTTTGGAGCAGGATTCAAGCTCTCTTACCATGGTGTGGATAGCGGAGGAGATGGAGTGGAGTTTGTGTTGAAGAAGAAGTTGGCATAGGATGTCATGGTGGTGTTACATGTGTCAAATGGGATGATGTGTCTTATGGTGGAAGTAGTAAGTCTGATGTTAAGTAGTTGGGTTTGGATGTTTTGAGTTTTTATTTTTTCTTTCTGGTGGTATTTCCACCTGCAGTACAGATGACGTTTGTGTTATGAGCGTTCCATTGTTTTCTTTGTAACAGGATGTTTTTTGTTTGCCTCCTGTTTCAAAAGGGGATGTCGAATAAGGAACATACTGTATAGTTAAACACACCATTTCAAATAACTAATTAGATCAACGTTTTAACTCTTCATACAGTGATGAGAGCTGGAAACAATTATACACTTAATAAAGTTATAAAAGATCATTTTAATAAGTGCCTAAAAGCAGGTTGTTGGATAGTAGTTGCTCAACAAGATTCTGTTGAACCCACCTCTGGATCTGAATGTTTGGGGTAATTTATACAGATCTAGTGCTGACTTTTTCTTATTTTTCATTTACAGGTCAAATCTGGACTTCGGATGATCGTGAAGGAACACGAAAAATAAAATTGTGAATAATTTATATTTGAAAAGGGGAAATGCACTTTACAATCACATGTTTCCACAGCTGTGATGGACAAGCAGAGGAACCTTACCATAACTGGGTTTACATTCCTCCCCTTTTCAGCAGATTAATTAATGTTGAATGAATGCTTAATGTTGCAGTGTAAACAATGAAGGGAAGATCTATTTCACTGCACTATTTTTTATCCTATAGGTTAACAGGTGGAACATGCTGCAGAGCAGAACTAATCACATTAACTAACAAACTAACCAACTAATCACTAATATATGCCAAGATTTTCTCATTATTTGTTGAAACCTCTCAATTGTTGTTTACACCATATGTTGAAAGGATACATATGGTTATTCTTACGCCTGTGAAGTATGACTGTGAGTTTGATCCAGGAGGTCCAGAAAGGATTGAAGGTTGTTGAGATGAATGAGTCAGACAGAATGTGAATGTTTCAGACAGATTAATGTGACTATATATATGTGTTTGTGCCTGGTGAATGTGCAGTACAATAGTTGTGTGTTGATAGATTTTTGAGAAAGGTGTACAGGGTTTTCACTACTTTTCTATAGATATAATTTAGTTTTATCAATTTTGATTCTTAGATTTGAACGATAATTAGAAATGTTTTAGAGGATACATTTTAGCTGCACCTTGTTAAGAAGTATCAGAGTAAGCCTAGCGGTGAATTTTACTGATAGGAAATGTTTGTGGTAGAACATTCTGGTACAGAGAATAATATATATATATATAGGAAATGGATGTGAATAAGATAATTGAGTTTGACAGGTTATGGAAGGATTTTTGTGTTTTCTGTTCGGATCAGATTAATCATAGATTTAGTGTTAATTTTTTGATTGTGGTCTTAGCCCTTATCACAGACATCTCTGAATAAGAGTAGTTGAGCTTTTCTCAGATATCGGATTAGTTAACAGAGTAGTGTAGGGCTTTTCCCCTTACAGGTGTCTATGATGAAGAAGATGAAGAGGCCTGACAACAGTTCATATTCTTTGCTAAGGTTAACACATACCAGAAATGGAGCAGAGTATATGCAATGTTTTGAAGTTTGTTAAGAGTTGATAAATCAAATTTTTGGGAAATTTAAGGGTTTTTGAGAAAGTATTGAATTTATAAGGTCTGATTAAAGTCCAGTTGTTTTTTATTGAACGCCTTTTTAAAGGTATTGAATTTAACTTCATTATTCCTGCATATACCCTGTAGAGGCGTGTTTGTTGATAGGAGGGACAGTCCGCTCGGTTCTTTCTTGTTTTTATTTTTATTTGTTCGTCTTTGCATCTATTTTTGTCTTGTTTGTTTTTGTCTGTTTTATTCTTGTTCATTGTTTTTGTTTGTTTTGTCTTGTTTCTATTTGTTTGTTACATTTGTTTTATTCTTTGTTTTTGTCTGTTTTATTTTTTGTTTGTTTGTTCTGATCTTATTCTGTTTAGTTTTTATTACCATTTATATTATTGCTTATTTTATATGAGGGTTTTATATTCTGGGTGGGTAACTTAGATGTAATATTGCTGTGGGTGGGAATGTTAGAGATTTCCAATGTGTATCAAGTTTTTAATTGCATTCTCACATAGAACATATAGGATTTTGTTGACATGATGTTTGTCATGTCAAAAGGGGAATTGAAATATATTTCTATCAGTATTACATTACACCCATTATGTTCCATTATTTGTATTCACTTAATTCTGCCTTATAATGTGAAATGTGACACTAGGCAGAACGTTTTTCTCTCGGGCTTTGTTTTCACTAGGGAACAGTTACACGCCTGCACATACAACAGACATAACACTGGATGATTGACATACAGAGCTGATAGTTTGTTGACAGAAAGGAGGGTCACGTGGTAGTGTAGGTGGTTCCAGGGCAGTCCCGAAGCAGTCCAAGGCGGTTCCAGGTTCCAGGAGGCGGTGACGACATCCAGGGTTTTATAACCGTGGCCCTGCCTTTGAAGATGTGTGTGTGGACTGTGCTTGGAGTCAGGTCTGTTGGTTGCTGTAAGGTTTATTCTTATAATGTACAATAAACCTGCATAAAATTTGCACATTCGTTTCAGAGCTTCCTTCAACCTTTTGAATTCGCAACATTACTCTAAATAAAAATCAGTGATTTTTATCAATTTGTAGTCCTGTGACATGTTAAAATCTGTTGCCACCTTTGCTTTGATTTTGTTTGAATCAATAAGATGGTATTTTATTTATTAACACGGTAGGTAGAATAATAAAAAAAATGATGTTCAAGCAGACAACTGGATGAAGCACATGGCAAACTATTTAGTTTCACGAACTGTCAGAGGAGCTGCTCCATGTGGCTGGGGAGAGGGAAGTCTGGGCCTCCCTACTTAAGCCTCGGATATAGTTGACGCGTCGCATAGGGCGCGCAGCCAAAGTGACGCAATTGCGAAGTCCCCGCCCCCGCGCTTTGGCCAGCGCGTTGGTTTCGCGCGTGGTCGTGCACCTCCCAGATTTTGAAGCTCCGCAAGCCTAGCGCGCGCGCCGAATTGATTGACAGGTCGGGTAGGGACCTCACCGACAGCCTTCACGCCAGAGCCTGCAGCTGTCTGCGCCGCTGTGGTCGTGGAAACGGCGTCGCGACGCATGGAGGAATGTTTTTTATGTGATTCAAATGTATTAAATTCCCCGAGCGAGCGGAAAGCTATTTGTTTTTGTTGTGTGACGTCAAACAGTTCTTCTTCTACGGTAGATTTCTTCTTCTACACCCTTTCTTGCAACATATGCACAGGTTTTAGAGGGTACTGCCACCTGCTGGTCAGTAAAAGAACAGCACTTTGCCATGCGCTGCCGTGCCACACTATAAACGCATGCACAGTGCGCGCGCAGCACGCGCGCTCCAGCTTGCGGACCAAAGCGCGACTATATCCGAGGCTTTAGGCTGCTACCCCCGCGACCCGACCCCGGATAAGCAGACGAAAATGGATGGATGGATGGATGGATGGAACTGTCAGTGAACGTCTCACACTCTTCTTTTGTGGGTCCAACCCCACTGGAGCCCAGCAAGCGCGCCCCCACCGGGCGATATGTTATTACAATCAAAATAACAGCCTCCACACCAAAACATATTCATCCCAACATTGTGTAACAATCCTAATGTAGAGGTTCATTCTTTTCTGTGTCTGGAACACCACAGCTCCTCCCTTGTAAAATCAATACTTCTCCAATCGAGAAAAACACTTTTTTCATAAACAAAAACAAACTCATGTTACATTTGCAGTTTCAAATTCAGTCTATCAGGAGGTCGCCGGTTCCTGACTGGACGAGTGTTCCCTTCGACTGAAGTTGATGGCACATCCATAGGTTGATTCCCAACAGTTTTTTCTTCCATCTGTTGATCCACACCTTTGGTTGTATCAAGATCCTCATCATTCCAAAAATTTCCAGTACAAGTGTCTGTGTGTCAAGTGAGCTGGATTTCCATTTACACCCAGAATCTGATTTACATGTCTTTTAACACACTTCCCATTCACTTCCACACTGTACGTTACAGGACCCAGGACCTCCCGCACAATTCCATTTAACCACTTCTCCCCTCCCCTGTAATTTTTTACCAATACAGGTTGACCAACTGTGAAAACTCTGACACGTGACAAAGATGGTTCTGTGTGGTTTTGCATTCTCTCAGAAAACTGAGGTCTGATCAGTGACAGTCTTGTTCGAACCTGTCTTTTTAGAAATAACTCAGCAGGAGTTTTCCCTGTACAGTAGTTGTGTTTCGGTACCCTAAAAGAAACTTTGCAACACAGTGCTCCAGTGTCATACCACCTAAAGCTCGATTCTTTGATAGCGACTTCTTAAGATTTTGTACTAAGCGCTCTGCTAATCCGTTGCTGGTAGGATGGTATGCTGGTGACTTGATGTGCTGCACTCCATTTTTTTTTTAGAAATGACTCAAACTCTCGTGAAACAAACTGAGGACCGTTATCAGTTACAACTTCTTTTGGTAAGCAGCAAAAAATTGTCTCAATGTTTCAATGGTTTTTCACTGACATAGTAGTGTGCATCGGAATAATCTCTGGCCATCTAGCATAAGCATCCATGACTACCAGAAACATCCGCTTGTGGTCCTCTGCAAAATCAAGATAAATTCTCTCCCAAGGGCTAGCAGCCCTTCTCCATTTATGCACTGGTGCAGTACAAGGCATACTACGCTGCTTTTGACAGATGGTACACTCACTGACTTCCTGTTCAATGCACTCATCTACTGCTGGCCACCAGAATAAACTTCTGGCTAGTGATTTCATTTTTACTATTCCCCAGTGGTGTTCATGTAGTTCAGAAATCAACTGATCTCTTAATTTCTTGGGAACCACCACTCGTAAACCCCACAGTAGACAATCATCTTCAACCGTCAGCTCAAAACGTCTCTGAAAATATGGCTTCAGCAATTCATCCTGTACATGTTTTGGCCAGCCAGTCAACACCAACTGTTTCACCACCTTTAACACAGGATCTTTTTCTGTTTCTTTGGCTATATCCCTTGCAGTGATAGGTAACTCTTCAAGGTAAGATACTTTGTAAATAGGGTTTGACACCACATCCCCACTTGGTTTCATTGGTAACCTCGATAATGTATCTGCGTTACTACCTTGATGCATGCTCAATAATCCAGGTAGAAAAAATCTAAAAAAGCTAAGTCTGGTACTTTGGACATTCAAAAAAACAAAACAAAACAAAGCAAAAAAAATGTTTGTAGAAACGTTTCGTCTTTCGTCCGAAAGACTTCCTCAGTCTGAAATGCTGTGTTCAGCTCAGTCTTATAAATAAAGACTAAACGTTTCTACAATATTTTTTTTTTGCTTTGTTTTGTTTTTTTGAATGTCCAGAGGACCAGACTTAGCTTTTTTTTTTTAGATATCTGCGTTATTGTGTTGCTCAGATCGTTTGTACTGAATCTCGTACTTGTATGCAGCTAGAATTAGGGCCCACCTTTGCAATCTAGCAGCAGCTAAAGTAGGCACACCTGTTTTAGGTCCCAATATTTTTAGCAATGGTTTGTGATCCGTCACTAAAATAAATTTCCTTCCAGTCATGAAACTTCATAACACCAAACACTAAACCAAGTGCTTCTTTTTCGATCCATGAGTAGTTTTGTTCCGTCTTTGTTAGCATAGATGCAAATGCAATTGGTCTTTCGCTTCCATCTTTCATGTGGTGACTGATTATTACAGCACCAACTCCATAAGGAGATGCATCACATGCTAAGGTAATTGGTAGCGCATCAAAATGTACTAAGATTTGGTCAGATTGAAAAACCTTCTTTGCATTTTCAAAAGCATTTGACATTTTTCTGACCAAACCCAGTTTGCCTCTTTGTGCAGCAATGCTGTCATTGGCTGTATCAGAGTCGATAAGTTTGGTATAAACTTCCCATAGTAAGTAGTTTAACAGAGCCAAGAATGACCTAAGTTCTGTTACATTTCTTGGGACTGGAGTCTTCTGAATGGCAGTTGTCTTTTCCTTCATAGGATGAATGCCGGTGGCGTCAATGACATGTCCTAGATACGCAACACTGTCTTGCATGAATTCACATTTTTCTCGTTTTACCTTGAGGTTGTAACTTTCAAGCCTCTTCAATACTGTACCTCTTTTAGGTTAAACAGGTGGCTTCCTGCATCCTTACCAGTTATCAAAATATCATCCAGATAGCAGATAACACCATCCATGCCCTGAAGTACTTGATCCATTATTTTCTGGAACATTGCGGGAGCACTCGCAACACCATAAGGTAACCTGGTATATTGAAACAGCCTTTTGTGAGTGTTTATGGTCAGGTAACACCTAGAGCTTTCCTCTAACTGGACTTGCTGGTAAGCCTGGGATAAGTCTAGTTTGGTAAATTTCTGACCTGCTAATTTGGCAAACAGATCTTGTGTTTTTGGAAGTGGGTACCGATCCACGTTTAACCATGGATTTATGGTGACCTTGTAGTGAGCATAAACTTTTAAACATAATTCATGTTCTTACTTTATTGCCTTTTTAGCTTTTCTATTCTGTATTTCATAAAGATTTTTTTAAATGTCCTCAATTTTATTATTTTCTGATATGCACAAGGTTTGTTTAAATTTATAAATACATCACACTGTCCAGTAATCAGTGACACTATTTTTACAATATGCTACATACAGTATTTGGAATTAATCTGATTTTAATTGTCCCTGAAATAATAACGGTTAGTATTTCATTAAATGTAAATGGTAATCTTTTGTTATGGTTAATTAAAAGTGAAATGCAAATTGATAATTTTGTTTAAATTGGCCCTTATACACAAATGGCTTGTTTCATTAAATGTAATAACAAAGTATTAATTATTGTTAGTTGATATGGGAACTCCTTGTGGTCCTCCAACAACAGCCTCATCAAGTTGATGTTGATCTCTTTCTCATACCTCGTTATGCTGCTCTTTCCTGTACGTCGTGATGCTGCTGCCCCACGACCCGACCTCAGGATAAGCGGAAGTTGGACACCAACACAGCATGAGTTCACAGTTCAGTTGAACACCTGCCTATTTGCTTCAGATGGGATGTTAAAATTGCTGCTAGTTCAAATAATAGGTGCACCAGGGTTTTCAGCTTACCGTATTTTCTGGTGTATAGGTCGCACCAGTGTATAGGTCGCATTGTCCAATTATCACCAATAGATTGGAAAAATCCCTAGATAGGTCGCACCGGTGTATCCACCTTATTTTCGTTTTCGCGGCACTACCCATAATTCATAGCGGAAGCCGGGAGTGTACTTCCGCCCGCGGTCCCGCGCTCTTGTTTACGTTTGTGGGGAAACATACTTGCTAGCGATTTATTTATTTACACAAAAGTTTCCTTTACCTCACGTAAATGGAAGCACATAAGAGGTGGATACATTCCAAGGATGTTTTAAGAAGCTGCGAAGATAAGACGTTATCTGTGCTTCAGCTGTCACTGAGCAGTGACAGCTGAAGCACAGATAACGTCTTATCTCACTGCTCACGGACAGGCTGACTGGACACTGTGGAAGGTACATCACTTATATCAGAATATTTAGATCACAGCCAGACATTAATAGTCAGAGTTCAAGTCTGTGCTGTGAATGGAAGCATACATTTAATATAAAATTTGTTGAAAATGTCACAATTGAAATGTACAAAGTTGAAACACATGCTGTTTAATTAACAAGTTGATGATAAAGTAGTTATATATTTTCTGCAATATTCAAAGACAAGATAATATGAAATATGTACATTGTTTTGATGTGTTGCCATTTAAAGAAGAACCTGTTACATTGTGGTTGAATAAAACAAAAAAAGAAGTCATTTTTCAGTTGATCTCATACATACACTATTACATAAGCTTTTCAACAAAAACATTCATGGTGTATTATATACAAAAGAGAAACATAGAAATTATTTACTCCATATCTAAAAATTTCTGTGTTAAGGTACTCTGTCCGGTCGTAGAATCTTCAATCACCAGCAGACTCCCAGGACATGGATGGAAACTCGACTTCGTCCAGAAGTTTTGTGCAGTCGTACACACAGCAACAAACCAGTTAAAATCTTCTATAAATAAATCTGCTGTTCATTTACATTTGTTCTTTTTGTTGTTATTTCAATAATTAAAATACACTGTTCAATGTCTAATAATGTGAAGTAGTTTCATTGTGATGTCACCCATACTACTCATTGTAATAAACATAAATAAAAACTAAAGGTCCTGATTGTTCTTAGGCCAGTGTTTTTATTCACATGTGCAAAGCAAAAAAACATTCATTTTGCTTATAAGTTTTGATCACCCAGGAGACTGACAAAGTTCAGAATAAAAGCTATAATTATACATTTAAAACAGTTGAAACTGAATAGTGTACAATATGACAACTGTGGGTGGTGTTGTCTTAATGAAAATGAATTGGCACAGAATAAAGATCAAAACCAATTCAACAAGCAATGATGGAGACCAGCAAACTGAACAGATTTCTCTTCATGTGGAACTGTCCGATTTCAGCCAACTCCACAGGAATCCAAGGTGTAGATCTGAGACTGGACCCAGGTGTACGATCTGAGACTGGACCCAGGTGTACGATCTGAGACTGGACCCAGGTGTACAAACTTATCTCTGGATGGATCTCGTGGCTTCAATCTTCTGTAAAGTAGAAAAAGAAAACTTGTCTTGTCATAGACAGTGTGTACAGTACAGTATTAGTACTAAAATGAGTAAATAAAGCATTTACTTAATGTAGGATCTTATCTCTGGATGGATCTCGTGGCTTCAGTCTTCTGTAAAGTAGAAAAAGAAAACTTGTCTTGTCATAGACAGTGTGTACAGTACAGTATTAGTACTAAAATGAGTAAATAAAGCATTTACTTAATGTAGGATCTTATCTCTGGATGGATCTCGTGGCTTCAGTCTTCTGTAAAGTAGAAAA
The DNA here is from genome assembly GCA_038048925.1 of Garcialebias charrua. NCBI lineage: Eukaryota > Metazoa > Chordata > Actinopteri > Cyprinodontiformes > Rivulidae > Garcialebias > Garcialebias charrua. Next base: position 10,779 of record JBBPBX010106533.1, read on the forward strand.
AGAAAACTTGTCTTGTCATAGACAGTGTGTACAGTACAGTATTAGTACTAAAATGAGTAAATAAAGCATTTACTTAATGTAGGATCTTATCTCTGGATGGATCTCGTGGCTTCAGTCTTCTGTAAAGTAGAAAAAGAAAACTTGTCTTGTCATAGACAGTGTGTACAGTACAGTATTAGTACTAAAATGAGTAAATAAAGCATTTACTTAATGTAGGATCTTATCTCTGGATGGATCTCGTGGCTTCAGTCTTCTGTAAAGTAGAAAAAGAAAACTTGTCTTGTCATAGACAGTGTGTACAGTACAGTATTAGTATTAAAATGAGTAAATAAAGCATTTACTTAACAGATCTGTCATTAAATAATATAAATAAATATAAATAATACTGTATAAACACGTGTGCAACACACAGTTATATTATTTAATGACAGATTTGTTAAGTAAATTCTTTATTTACTCACATTTTAGTACAAATGTAGCTTCATGTGCACTTTTCTCCTCTTTAATTTACATCATTATTTTAAATGTGCTTTAATAACTCTGGTTTAATGACGGGTCAGGTTTTGAGGCCTAGTCATTGTTGACACGGTCTGTCTTTGAAAAAAGATGTGTAAACTGTCTCAATCATATCTAACCAGCTAAATAACAGT
>JBBPBX010106534.1:0-11428 GCA_038048925.1 Garcialebias charrua
CCTCCTCCTCCTTCACCCTCCGTTGAGTGAAATGAACAAGGAGGAAATGGCTGAGGTTGTCACGAGAATTAAACTCGGGTTTTACGTTGCTGACCGAGTCCCATCAGATTTTCTGGTCTTTTGGTGAGCTGGACCAGCGATCCATGGTTTTTATTTTATTTTATTAAAATGTTTTATTAACATATAAACACAGAATTTGCGCAGCGAGAGAAAAGCTGCAGGAGGCGGAGCAGTTGTCAGTCAAGTTCACCAGAGCACGGGGGGTGGCTCTGAGGGGAGGGAGCAGAATGCTTTCCCTGTTCAAAATATCCAATGGTTTTGTTCCTCAGCAGAGGCCAACGCCTCCAGCAAGAATCGTTTCTCTATGGAAAAAGTCCAGACCCTTGTCTGAAGCGAAGTGAAGGACAGGGTCTGGTTTTAACCAGGCTAATAAAAGGGGGGAAAAAATGACACTGTCTCCAGACCATACAACATAGCTGGTCTCACCACTGTCTTGTAAACTTTTCCTTTGACCTTTGCTGACACCTTTTTGTCACAAATCACTCCTGAAACTTTTCTCCATCCACTCCATCCTGCCTGGACTCTCTTCTTCACCTCTTTACCACATTCCCCATTTTCCTGGACAGTGGACCCGAAGTACTTGAAGTCCTGCACCTTTGTGACCTCTGCTCCTTGTAGCCTCACTGTTCCACCTCCTCCCTCTCATTCATGCCAAAACAGAATGCCACCTGTCAGCTAATGTTTAATGTTTAAAGCTATTTTAAAATGGACTGCATCAAAACGTAATATTGTTTTTTAATAAGACAAAGTAAATTTGAAATTATTTGTGGAAACCATGGTCCTCCATACTAAGGAGCAGAAGAGCGGACCATCCAGCCTGTTAACAACACTTTGTTCAAAAGCTTGCCTCTCTAATGATATAGGGGTGCATTTAGTACTTATTGCAGGAGAAGCTTACACATCTGGAGAATCACCATCAATGTAGCAAAGCATATTTACTATGTTTTAAAACAACATGTGCTTACATCCCACAAGCAATCCAGCAAAGACCCACAACCATTGAGCGGCCAGAATCCTACATCAGACAAAAACAGCACAACAGTCCACTACAAAACTCTAGAAGCTGGTTTCCTGAGTTCACAGATGTTTACAGACTGTTGTTAAAAGAAGAGGGGACGTGTCACAGTTGGAAACATGGCTGTCTCATTAATCCATCCATCATTATCTTCTACTTATTCCGAGTTTGGGTTGCAGGGAGGTCCAGACATCTCTCTCCACAGCCAACTCTTACAGCTCTTCTGAGAGGACTCCAACGTTTTCCCAGGCCAGCAGAGAGACATAGTCTCTCCAGCGTGTCCTGGGTTTTCCCTGGGGTCTCCTCCTAGTCGGACATGCCCAAAGCACCTCCCTAGGGAGGCGCCCAGGGAGCATCTTTACTAGATGCCTGAACCATCTCAACTGGCTCCTCTCGATGTGGAGCAGCAGATGTTCTCCTCTGAGTCTCTCCTGATAATTGAACTTCTCAGCCTGTCTCTAAGAGAGAGTTCATCTACTCTGTAGAAGAAACTCATTTCAACCACCTGTATCCATGATCTCATTCTTTCACTCACTACCCAGAGTTCATGACTGTAGGTGAGTGTAGGAATGTAGACTGACCAGTAAACAGAGCTTTATCTTACGGCTCAGCTCCCTCTTCACCACAATGGACCAGCACAGATTCCGCAATACTGCAGATGCTGCACCAATCCATCAGTCAATCTCACGCTCCATTCTTCCCTCACTCGTGAACAAAACCCTGAGATACTTGAGCTCCTCCACTTGAGGCAGAACCTCACCCTCGACCTGAAGAGAACAATCAGACTGAGGACCATGGCCTCAGATTTGGAGGCTGTCTGGCTCCACATGGCTGTCTCCAGTTTCTTTAAAATGCATTTCTTACATCAAATTCATTTTGGTTTTTTCATAAAACAATACACTTTTTATGTTAAACATTTATGTTTACAATGCCCAATAAATAATAAATGGGTTCATGGGCTTTACAAATCATTGCATTCTTTTTTTTTTTACTTTGAACAATTGTCCCTACATTTTCATAATTAGGGTTGTAGTTTTTACTTTGAATACGACATTTTTAAATTTAGTCTCTTTGAGTTGCTTTGATTTGTTTGTGATTAGGTGTTTCCTCCTGATAGAGGGTTGAACTTTCCTGTGAATGTGTGTCTGGCAGATTTGGAGCAGAAGATCCAGCAGCTGTTTGACTTAAAGGAACAAAAAGCAGCAGAAGTGTCTGAGTTGTTGGGGACGGTGGAGTCACTGCAGAAGGACATCGTCACTCGAGCTGAAGGATATCAAACCTGTAGATCCTAATACAGCAGACACCTACATGCTCAATTCTATAAATGATTCTGCTTTTATGTCTCTGACGGTCTGAAAATGTTACAATGTTTTGTGGGGAATAAACTAATGCAAGTTACATCTGTGATCTATTGAACTGTCAAAAAATAACTGAACAAAATACATAATTACACTAACACAAAAGTCATTCAGTAAAATGCAATAAAGAAAGGTCCAATAAAAGGGTTTACTTTGCTTTTAAAAAGTAAATGAATTATTGCAAAGAAAAGGTTATAACTAGATTTTTTTTTTATTAAACCCGTGTCATCTATCCATCCATTATCAGTCACTTGGTCTGGAGGGGTCATGTGTGCAGCTTCTTGAGCAGGGAGGTGCAGACATCCCTTTCCAGAGCCACCTCTTCTAGGGAAAGTCCAAGGTGTTCCCAGGCCAGTTGAGAGATGTTGTGTCCTGGGTCTCCCTGGTGTCTTCTCGCAGTTGGACATGTGAGAGCTTACAGCTAACCTATGGAGAAAGCCCATCAAGGTCAAGTTTCTTTATTGTTATTCCATCACATGTGGTACATATGGTGGAAGGAAATTGTGTACATGGGGTCCCAGTTGCATCCAACAAATTATAAATTGTAATGAAAAACAGTAATACGACCTAAGATATGAACTAAGAAATACATTAAACTAAGAATACGCTAAACACTTAATAGTGTAAAAACAGTAATATGCAGAACAGCAGCACGAACATGAGTCTGTGGGAGCAGCTGAGTACAAATGAACACAGCAGCATGAAATAAATCAGCAGCATAAGATCAGCAGCATGGATAGTCAGCAGCACGTATCAACAATCAAGTGGCATTACAGTGGTTTTTTTTTTTACAGTGATTATTCTGGTTAGATATTCATGAGTCTAACAGCCTCAGGGTAGAAGCTGTTCCTCAGTCTAGTGGTTCTACACTTAATGCTCCTCAACCTCCTTCCTGAGGGGAGTAGGGTAAAAATGTGTGCTGGGTGAGTGTGGTCCTTCATGATGCAGGTGGCTCTTTTCCTGCATCTGGAGGTGTAGATGTCTGTGATGGTGGGGAGACTGTAGTGGACCTACCCAGAGTCAAATTAAGGTTTTTGAACTGTCCAGTGATGACCTTTACTGACCTTTCAGTAAAGCAAGACATTTACTACAAAATCATTCATTTAGCTGTAATCTGATAAATATAGTCACCAACAGAGACTATTTCTATCTTTGATTTTAGGCTGATGTGATCAAGAATAACTTTTGTCATTTTCATGATGTGTGCTTTTAAGCTGTGTTATTCTGTAAGAGTTTAAACTGTGTTCACTGCTGTGTCAAAGGTGCAGTCTCGGGTCACAGAGACCGGACGGTTTTGTTTAGAAACTCAGAGGACAGTAATCCGTGTTTTTCATGAAAGGGCTCCAGCTTGCTGTGCCTTTCCCTAAACAAATCTCTCTCTGCTCTGGCTGTAACCTTGGGTCTGATAAGGCAAGTTCACTCCTCTCTTTGTTCCTGCTTTTTAAGTTCTAACTGTGCGGAAACGCTTCAGAGTTTCTGGGAGCTTCGAAAGATGATGTGAACTTTCCAAAGAGCTGAATGACCAACAGTCACGCGCTAAGGACTCGTCATCCAGCTGGGACTGATAACATGTTGTTATGGGTCCACTCCGAGCGTAAGCTCAAAAACTTTGTTATTCCTTCCTGGAATAAATTATCTTGAGCCAAGAAGCCACGACTGTCACGACTTCTGCCGACGAAAGCGAGTATCACCGACACCGACAAGGTAAACACGCGTGGAGTCCAGCTTGGACTTGCGGGACCGACGACTCGTCAGTCTAAAGTTGACCACAGCTCTTTACCAGAACCAAGGCGGACGTCTTAAGGTAAAGGAGCAGCTGTTTGCTTGCTGGAGGTGTGATGATATCTTAGCTGGACGCGTACGGAAGAGTGTCATCTGGTTTCATAAATGCAAGATAAACTTCCTCTCTTAACCTCCCAATTCTTCTTAAATCTTTCCTCCTATCTTTTTCCCTCAATCTAAGCTGGAAACTATTTTAAGCTGAAGAGCCCACAGACTAAATATGTTAACATCCAATATTGAAGTCTGTTGTGTTAAATTTAAGTGTGCTGACGTATTAATTTGAAAGAAAGTGAAATCATGTCAATCAAGTGTAATGGTGTTAATTTAGTTGATTCATTTTAAATAAATGATAGTGTCTCTTTGACATATCAAGCTAAGTTAACGTGTCCATTGTCACTCTATAGCTCTGTTTATTTATCCATCATAAAGATCACAGAAACATTGGGTAAACTGAAAAAGAACAGAATCCGTGAATTTACTATTCAATCTGAATAAGTAAATTAATTAAGGTAAAGAGGTCAGTATTAATATTGACCTCCTCATAACCCCTTACATCTGGTGGCCTCGTACGTGGTTCTGAAAGTTTATTGATATCTGTGGTCTCAGTCATGAACTGTAACGTCATGTTTGCATAAAAGGATCCAAGTTTTAAACTCTGAGGATAATGATTTTGGCTGGAAGTGTTCAAAGCAGGCAGATTCTGCATGTTTTTATCATTTGAAGCTGTGAGATTTTTATTGTTTCAACTCTGTTAGACGCTGTTGGAAGCATTCAGGTGAAGTTTTGTCAGCCGTGGTCTGTGGGGGTCCTGGTCCTGTTCGGTCCAGCTCACGCAGACTCCTGTACAAGGCTTTGTTTGACCGCCGAGTCAAAAGCCTGAAAGCTATAATTTAACATCTACAAGATTGCTGTTGTGGTGTTTTACGTGTTAGAGCAGGTCATAGAAGCATATTACTGTTAGAACGTAGTCGGATAGTGGTTCTGTTCAGACCCGATTTCTGCTCCATGAAAAAGTGGACCGGAACCGACCTTGACGCGCTCCGAGAGAGTCCGTGTTTGTTCAACAGCTGCAGTGCTGTGTTACTGAGCGTAACTAAGTTGGCCTGTCTAGGTGTGTTCGCCGCATGTTTCAGAATTTTGGAAAGTTAATTCGTAGCGTTTGAGTTGTTTTAAGAGTCCATAAAGTTGTGGTCTGCTGTGCTAAGGTAACGTTACAGAGCTACGTGTCCTAGTACACGTTTGTTTATGAGCTGTGATTGGATGAAACGAGAGCTGTGAGCTGTCAATCACTCGTAGCGAGCGCTGATTCGCTGTAGTGGGAACGCACGCCGTTGCGACCAACCCACTTTGTCGTCATTTCCGGTACTACATTGGTCAAAGGTAAGAAAACTACATTTACCATGAATGCTTGGAATGAACTACAAACGCTGTGTTTGATTGGTTGACGTCACGTATCTGTGTAGCGAGCTCCGCCTCGCTCAGCACAGCAGAGCTGGTGACGCGCTGCGTCGACCCGCCTATTTGTGTCGTCATTTCCTGGTGCAATTTGGGTGACAAGCAGTTCACAGGACAAACGGAGTTTCACTGAGAGTTTAAACATTCATTTAAAGCCATCTAAACTGTCTAACAACATAGATTTGTCTCTGACAAGAACGTGGTTCGAGCGTTTATCACTGACACACTAGAAACTAATTCTGAAAAGGTTGTTTTTAGTTTAAATACTGAATGAAATAAATCAGTCTCCACGTGATAAATTAAGACTCAAAGCTGCCCCCTGTTGGTTAAAAGACGTTGACAGATGAGTTTTCTCAAATACATCATGAGAAGTCAGCATTTTTATGGTGAATTACCAGCTTTTAAAATTGTTCTGTACGCAAACAAAAACTCCTGTTTATTCTAAATACAAATTTTAGAATAACAGAGGTACAGACAAACAATTTATGCTCATTTTAAATACTGAAGAGATTTAAAATAACACTCAAAAGGGCATTTTTTATTTGATTTTCAAATAAAAAAAAAAATGATGGAGAACAGAGCAATTCCACATTAAGCTCTTCACATCTCTGAATTTTAAACAGAATTGTTGTACATCTGTACACTTTTAGTTAAAAATGGCATTTTTAACGTTTTTCTGTGTACAATTAATGACTCCAGTTTATTTTAAATAAAAAGTTTAAAATAACAAACAAAAGTAGATTTTTCACTCCAAAGAAGCAAAGAAAGCAGACCAGATTTGGACATGTCACAAGACAACAAATTGATAAACATCACTGGTTTTTATTTGGAGTAACATCATTACTGTACTGTTATGCTGAGCGCACAAACACTCGTTTATTTTAAATAAAAAATTGTTTGAAATAACGAACAGAACGTCCTTTTTCGCTCCTGATAACTGTCAAATGCAGTACAAAATAAGTTTCACTGAGACTGCAAGACATCTTTTTAAAGGCATGCTCAAGCAGCATCCTGTCACATTTTAGTGAAGTCATTGCATTTAAGTCAGCCCTCTTTTATAAGCGTTTGAGTAAGAAAAAACGGAAATCAGGCTGCTTGGGTTAGTTAGTAACTGTTGTTTGAACGTAAGTTCTATTTTAAAGTTAACACTGCAAGAGTGCATTTAACTTTTACAAAGTTCATTGAGGGTAAAAACCTGAAAAAAGGTACCTATGAATACTTATTACACAGTGAAACGCGTAAACCTCAGCTGATTAGTTTATTTGACTCAGTGCTACACTAAAAGTGAATATTTATTTGCAAACACTAACATGAGAACAATCTTTTGATTTTTTTCACACAAAATCAATACAATAATGGACGTTAAACAGGGTGAAACAAGTGAGAGGGTCCGCTCCATCAGGACCCCAAAAAGGCTTAGATCGAGCCGAGGTGGTGACTGCTCAATTGACAGGTACGTGCAAGGAAAAAATGAACATCCTTTGATGTTTTACGACAGGCACCTTAAAGCTCATTTTGGTGACAAATATACACCAGGCATGGAAGAAGATGAAGACTTTAAGTGGTCTTTCTTCTTACATCTCGGCTATAAGATACGATTTCCGTTGCTCACCGTGGTTAATGCAAAAACGCAAACCATGGAAGAAATAAAACAGTGTGTTGTGAATGTCTTTGAAGCTAACATGCAAACCAAAACACCCTTACAGGTGTCCCCAGGTGAAGCGGTCAAATCCCACTCGCTGGAGCTGGAAGGGACAAGTTCATCAACTCCCTCTCCTAAAAAAGGCGAGAAAAAACATGTTTTTCAAACTAACAAACCACAACAGGAACCTGCCCGCTGGAACAATGAGCCGGAGTGGCTCAGACAAGACCCAGAGTACATAAAACGATTTCAAAGGGGCGCACGTCCTAAAGATAAGAAAGATGGTCACAAACCACGTAGTGAAGATGCCCGCTGGAACAATGAGCCAGAGTGGCTCAGACAAGACCCAGAGTACATAAAACGATTTCAAAGGGGGGGCGCACGTCCTAAGGATAAGAAAGATGGTCACAAAAGTATACCATATCACAAAAGGGGGTCCGAACAGGAACCCCCAGTTCAAGGACAAGCTCCTCCTGCCCCTGCACTGCGGACTGGACAGTCCGGGAGTAGCAAAAGGTCACAGAAGTTCCAGAAAAAAGGCAACATACCTCTATGCTCTGAGGAGATAGTGGACATAAGTTGGTTGTTTGAAAACTTGAATGATACAGAGGATGACCGAACTGGTACATTGAGTGACCTTGTCTTTGATAACTCAGAGCACATGGATAACTCAGAGCACACAGTTAGTGACAACAATAGCAAACGACAAAAAGAAAAACGTCTCAAAAAAGGCCTTGAGCTACAACATCAGTTTAAACAATCAGTGATGAAACAGTGCGCTGTAACTGCTGTTGAGGCTCACATGCAAAACAAAACACCCTCTGAGGTGTGCCCAGGTCAAAAGGTCGTATCCCAGACGCAAAAAAGCGAGAATAAACACCGTCGTCTCAAAGGTCCTCTGACCTCAGAAGAGGCAGAGAACACGCGTCGGTTGTTAAAAGAGTTGGATAATACTAGCAAGAATGAACAAGATTTTCAAACTGACATACACCGAAATGTTGGTACCAGTTGGAACAGTGACTCAAAATGGTTTAAAGGGAGCCCCGCCCCTGAAGCACCTCAGATTGAAAAATCTGAGACAAGCAACGAACCACAAAAGGTAGGTGTTCACTCTCTAAGAGACCCACAACGGTTCAGATCGAACCAGGTGGGTGAAAACCAAGGTCCATCGGTGGGTGGACTTCAAAAGAAATTGAAGGATGAGGACCTATACTCATGTAACTATGCGTGGTCCCAACAGAAACCCCTGAGCCTTGGAACTGCACCTCCCGCGCCTCGAACAGAACAGTTCGAGACAGGCAAAGAGTCACGAATGTCCCGGAATAATGGCCCAACACCTCTATGCTCGGAAGAGACAGAGGAAGTAAGTAGTTTGTCAGTAGATTTGAATGTTACTGTGCTTGACCAACCTGATACAATGAGTGGCGTTATCATTGATAATGACACTATCAACATTGACCAACCTGGAGCGATGTGTAGCACTGTCTTTCACAAAGACTCAGAGCACACAAATAACTCAGCGCACACTACTACCAACATTGCCATGGATGTTGACAGCAAACCAATTGCTGACACACAACAACATCCTGAAGGTCATGATGCTGACAGCCAACAAGATGCTGACAGTAAGCAAGATTACACAGACAGAGTCACACGTGAACAGAAACGTGGGCCAAGACCTGTGAGGTTTCTGTGTAACTTTATACAAAGGGGGGTGGCTAAGAAAGCTTACCTGCCTATCACACTGGAAGGTGTCCTTGAGCGTGAAGCCCTCCTGGATGGTAGTGCTGATATAACCATTATGTCGGCCAAGCTGTTCGAGGAGCTGAGGACCGCCGCTAACGGTGTTGACAGGCAAATACCCTTTGAGAAATGTGCTATTGAGCTACAGGGTCTCGCAGAGACGAGAACAACCCTAACAGCTATGGCTATGGTTCACATGCAGATTGGCGAAATGACACTACGCCACCCGGTGTACGTGTCTAAACTTGACTCATTCCCATTTTTGGTTGGCCAAGATTTTATAAACCGCTTCAACGCGATTATAGATTATGGTCGACGGAAAATGTGGAGCACAGTGAGAAAACCCCTGCCAATAAAAGTGCTTCCTAGTTGCGATACAGACTGCCTAACCGCAGGTACCGCAAAGGACACACGGGACTGCTCATCCGAGGACGAGAGCCCGGTAAGTGAACCTTCAACTACAGGTGAGACAGAAGAGACCCAAAAGTTGGACCAAACTCTGGCCCAACAAGAGAACCTCCTCTGTGAGCTGACACATTCAGCACTCCCTGACCACTGCCTACCACAGGTAGTGAAAGGTGTTGAGATCCAAGGATCCCACACCGAAGACGCTGTACTGTCCTCTGGGACAGGTAATTCGGCAATCAACCAAGCTTTCAATGAAACCTTGGTTCAAGGGCATCTGAGTCCAGAAAATGACAGTCAACCAAACGCTGACAGTCACTTGGACATCATTGTTGCAGATTACGAGGACCCCTCATCAGACAAGAAGGGGGCAAACTCACATTACCTACCACAGGTAGAGAAAGGTGTGGAGATCCAAGGACCCCACACCGAGGTTGCTGTACTGTCCCCTGGGACAGGTAAATCGGCTATCAGCCAAGCTTTCGATGAAACCTTGGTTCAGGAACATTTGTGTCTAGAACTAGTCAGAAATGACATAGTTTTTACAGACTCAAAGAGCCTCTCTTCAGTCAAGAAGTGGGAAGACACACACAACGACAGTGACCCGTCGCAATCTGTACAATCAGGCACATCTGCGACTGCACCGACAGTTGTGACACACCTGAATTACACGGAAAGAGGTAAACGTAAGAAGATACGTTGGCCAAAACCTAAACGATTCCTGTGTACCGTCTTCTCTCAGCTGCGCGAACAGCTTAAACTAAACGGTGGCATCCTAACTTGTGCCCATGGACGGACGTCCTCACCTGTGCTCGTGGTCCCCCATGACCAAAGGGGGGTGATGTTAGGCCATGCCAAAGACAAAGATTTGAATGTACACCTCAGAAACACTTTTGCTTTCGCCCAGAAAAACCTGGAAAAATCCGCTGAAGGACGCAAGGCGTACTACGACCAAAAGGCCTCTCACAATGAACTCCAAGTGGGAGACAGAGTCTGGTACTATACGTTCGCCCCAGCAACCGGGAAAGGAGGGTCCGAGACCGGAACTCTCGCCCGCAAACTAATGCCCAGGTGGACTGGACCTCATCTGATAACAGACAAAGTGTCCTCAGTCGTCTACGAAATCAAAATCAGCAAAGGCCGCAAAGAGCCAATTGCTAAATGGGTACATCGAAATCAGATCAAACCTTACAAGGCGTTCAATGACTCCACAAAAGACAAAGATCTCACAAACTCACCGACTTCATGGGATAATAAGGTCGTCCAAACACAAGTTAGTAAATAAACTAATCAGGTTTAAACTACCATATTTCCCACCCTATAAGTCGCATTGTCCAATTTGAACTTAGAAACGCTAAGCCTAAAACCCACAACAAAAAACTAACCTTAACAACCGTTTAAATCCACGAGATTTAATTTGACCTCGGTCATAAAGTTGAGACCTGTTTTTCTTGTGTGTTGCACTTTGGAATCTGACGACAAGAGTGTGTCGAAGCAGTGAAACGTTGTTTCCTTGTTGTTTAGTCATTACTGTTGTCATTAGTTGAGATATTGTTTGGTTCTGAACACTCCCAGCCAAAAAGGTTTTGTATTAACATTGGTTAATGAATGATATGGATTTAACTATGCCAACATGCAGTTCGTTTTGTTAAATCTCAATCGTCGAAGAGTCAATGTAGTTTAAAGCTACTCAAGGTACCATAAACTACACTGGTCTCACAATTTCTAAATTGAACCGATTCGATCGTTTCTATTCTAGATTATCTATTCATTTTGATGAGTCTCGCCATAGACTTCAAAATTTATTAGGAATACCAAATCCTACGTCGTTCGTCTAAAAGACAACAGACATTTAGATCAAACTATATTTCATTTTTCTATTTTAGTTTAACCTAAACTAAGTAATGAATGGAGGAATAGTTTGGAATTAGAGGCCTTCGTTACAGAAGCCCTCCAAAATTTTATAGG
>JBBPBX010106535.1:0-11428 GCA_038048925.1 Garcialebias charrua
AAATCGTTTCTCAAACTCCCTTAGCAACCCTGAAATCTTGTTTTTGTGCTGTTTCACATCAGGATGAACGCTTGCTGCGCACATGAAGACAGGGAAAATGAGCAGAGCCTCCGTTTGCTATCTGCTGCACTAAAACACAGCGCCCCTGGGTCCTAGAGGCAGCCGGTTTGAGTAGGACAACAACTGACTAAAACACAGCGCCTCTATAGCGGACAACATAGGAACTGCAGATTTTTAAGAAAATAGCGTTTATTCTTTTTTTTAATAATTCAGATTCATCTGCGGGCCGACTAAAACCCCTTGGCGGGCCAGATGCGGCCCGCCAAGTCCAATTCTCCACTTATTATAAATTGTGATTCAATTTATGTCCTCAATAGAATAAAATTAAAGGTGTATTTATTTAAGACCTGTCTATGAGGGCTACTTCCTCTTTAGCACTTTGAAATTTTCATTAATGAAAATTACGTTATAAATTGAATTCATTATTATTATTATTATTATTTATTATTCTTCAAACCCCAATCTGTCCTCTTCTTTTATTCATCTGACTCCAAACAGTTATTAAAATCTGCACCTGCATCCTTTTACTTTTATTAAATGTTTCAGAACGAATAACCCAACTGGAAGACTAAATTAAATTACAAATAAAAGTGACTCCGACCTGTTTTTGGTTTTTCGAGAAATTATTATGCTCCTTTCTGCAGTACCTTTTTTTGTCCATCAGGGGTCTCCATTATACTCAGGCTCAGTGTTGCCAGCTGTATGATAATTTTCATATTTGTACGATAATTTTGCCCTCTGTACGATGTACGATCGATAATCCCGAAAAAGGCCAAAAATACAATCATTTGGCCATTCTGTGAACGTGTAGTTATGATCGGTTTCCATCAGCCTGTCGCAACTGTCTGTCGGAGTTTTTTGTGAACCCTGGAGACGTCTTGAAATTCCAGCTAATCGTGCTTTTCTAAATGTGACAGAAGACTTTCTGTAGAGCTCATTATTTGCCACCAGACAATAATGCGTATTAATGTCTATGGTTCCCCCCAGTACTGACGCTACAACGCTGTGAGTGCCTGTTAAACGCTATAGTATTCAACAATAGAGTGACTATAGAGCATACTTATTTTGTTTATACTGGGTGTACGATAATCCTACATTTCTCACCTGGCAACACTGCTCAGGCTGTACAGGAAATGACTGTCTTTTGCGTCCCCATAGTTGCCAAGTCTGCTTATTTCAAGCGGCATTGGGCTTGTTTTTCCCTGGAGTCGCTTTCAAATTTGATCAGCCGCTTGTGGCGGGCCTGTTTTTGCTTCTCGCGGACATTGAGTCGCTTATTTGTGCTTGTTTTGAAGGAGCTGATCGCTTCTTTCGGTCTAGAGATCTGGCAACCCTGCTCCGGTCAACGCTCACAAGACGTGTACATTCACTGGAGCTATTCACAAAAGTACGTCATCCAAATTGATAATCCACTCTCTGCTTATCGTTTCTCTACACGACGTCACTCTGTATGCTTTGTTAAGCGAATCCGATGTGAGCTGTCTATCGTTACAAAGTTATAAAATGTCCGCTGTTGGACAGCCTATGCTATGCTAACGGGAGGTCCCACTGCAATTTCCAAATTTCCAGTTTGTTTAAGTGTTATAACCTAAAATTATTGAGATAGAATGTCATAATCCTTTTTGATCAATCCTTCCAACCGTGAAGGTTCATTCGGCGCTAATCAATTTGTCTCGAACTGTCCGCAAATATTTTATTTGTTTATTCAAAAAACTGTACAATCCTGAGGCCTTCTAGCCTGGTTAAAACCAGACCCTCGTTCAGAGCTGAGCTGAAGTTCTATTTTTCATTTCACCCACATTCACGCTATAGAAAATTATCTAATCCTGTTATAATGGAGAAGTGTAAACTGTTTTAATGTAATGTTTATTCTGTGTTTCAGGGCACCAGCCCCAACTGCTGAGGAGGTGAAGACTACTTTTGTTACTCTATTAAACTGCTGTATCTAAATAAAACTTTTTTCTAACCTCAGCGCCTCAATGTTTGTTTCCTCTGCATTATCTGCTTCGTACAGTATATCTGTCGGTACAGTGGTGATTATTTAATCCTCAGATAGCTTGTAAAAAGTTTAAGAACTATGTCATACAGGTTGAAAAATACAGTAGTTATTATTTTCCTCCTTTTTTTTAGAGAGAGATATATATGGGAACAATTAAATAAATAACAAGTAGGACAGTGCTTTTATTGAGGCAAGAAGAAAATATTGTGATGATATCAAGGTATTTTACTTAATAATTTCTGTATATAGCCTGTTTCAGCTTCTTTCAACTAATTCTACATGTTTTAATCCAACTTTTTTTTCAGCCTAATTTAGCAAAACCATGCTCTTGTTTAGCTATTGTTCAGCTGGTTTTAGCCAATTAAAGCTTTTTCAGATGATTTCCACTAGGGATGCACCAATACCAGATTTTTGAAAACCGAGTACAAGTACAAGTACTTACATTAAAGTACTTGCCGATACCAAGTACCGATACAAGTACTAATTCATATTTTTTTAATAATCATTCTAATTAACTTAAACTGTTTATTTTCATTAGACCAGTGTTTTTCAACCTTTTTGGAGCCAAGGCACATTGTTTTCATTGAAAAAATCACGAGGCACACCACCAACCAGAATTGTAAACAAAGATACTGTACTCTGTATCCGCCTATATTAAATATATAGTCATTCTTATCAAAGTGTCTTGAATAGGAATGAAATAAACACAAAAATGTATTTTTATCATATTTTATATTTCTTATTTCAAATTGCACTTAACATGTCTTTAAAAATACACCCGAACAGTACCACAACAATGTGGTCTTGTGACTGTTACATGCTCAAAGCAGCAAGGGGCGATATGTACCATTTAAGTTTACCGGTATATTTTTTTGGGTACTTCATTGTGTGTTTTATGAGTGTGGACAAAGTCAAACACTAAAGCTGTTTAGAAAACCACTTGATTTCTAAACTTAAAAATATTTAGATCACAGATCAAAAGTTTAAACTGAGAGAATGTATCATTTTAAGGGAAAAATATGTTGTTTCAAAATTTCATAGCGTCAACAAATCCCAAAAAAGTTGGGATAAATCCATTTTTCCCACTGTACCGTAGTAAGTGGACCCCTCATAGCCTTGGCCCCCTCTCGGCCCCCCCAGCAATAAAAGTATAGCTCCGCCACTGGTCCAGAGCAGCGTAACGCTGCAGAGAGAGACAGAGACAAATCCGAAAGCCACGCGCAGTTTGGAGAGCAGAGACAAGCCACGCAGGTGAGGCAGGCAAACTGACGTGCGCTAAAAGTGTGTGTATGTGTGTGCGCGCGTGTGTAGTAGGAGCGGGAGACATTTCAGCTGCGTTCTGGACAGGCCAACTTTTGCACTTCATTCACACGAGACTCTGACGCCAGAAAACTTCAGCAATGAAAAATTTTTTTTTTTTTTTTTAGAACCTCTTGAGTGTAAAATAAGATTGGTATGTGTGTTGACTCCTCACAGGGCAAGCAACCTCATTATTTTAGAACATAAAAAAGGATTTAGTATTCTGTGACTAATTTTATTCTATTTTTAACTGGTCCAGGTTTGGAACTGTATTGGATTACTTTATCAGTGAAAGTCAGCGCGTTTTCCTCAATTTTTCACCCAGTCCCACACTTTACTTATTTTATTTATTTGTGGGTTTGGTTTCAATACCTTTATTCCTAGTGTATTATAATGTATTTTACGCATGGTAATATACAATACACCACCTCACCAGATTCCGCCTCTACTTATCATAAATCAAATTATAAGTAGATTTAATTGACACTGTTTTATAGTTAGCCACAAAACCTAACGAGATACAGTAAACTCAGTCTAGGGTTACAGGAGTGACGGCGAATAATTATTCTAAAACCTCAATCCCCCTCAACCAGATGGACCCGTCGGTCCACTGGGGACGTGACCACTGCATGTTTTTACTCTGGAGTCTTGGCTGGAAACTTATAATTCTACTTTTAATTTTAACGTTCCTTTTTTTTCACACGTATTAGCCCTGAAGTCCAACACACTGAGTAAAATTTGCCTATAAAAATTCCAATCACAGATTTTGTTTAAACAGGAATCTGCTTACCTTTTTAGTAGTGGTGACCGGTCACTGATCAGTGTTCTGGACTTGCGCTTGTCCCTTCCTGTCCGCACGTGCAACCATCTCGGTGGAACCTCCCAATTGTTGGCGTTGCTTTCTTACTCGTCCCAAATTCGTTGTTTGGTTCACTTTGGATCAAAGAAGGAGAAATACACTGAAAACAAGACAACGCGCATTTAAAGTTCCAAAAACCAGTTTAATTACCGTATTCACCGGAGGAAAATACGCTCCGGTGTTTTGGACGCTTTGTCCAATTATTAACAATAAACAAGAAAAAAACGTACACAATACGTCCCGGTGTTTAATACGCGTCATCACCACGCGACGCGTCAGCGCCTCATTTGCCCTAATCAAGATGGCGGCGACAGAAGCAAGCGAGTACGAAGATCTTCACAAGGAAACACGGTAAAACAATTATTTCTTTGCGAGAAAAAAAATATTTCTTAGCTGACTTCATAGCAGACGGGCTCCTGAGCTTAACGAAATGTTCAAATCAGCTGGATTTAAAAAAAATTTAGGCAGGCGCCAGGCGGGTCAAACCGGACGCTTTCTTTCTTTAAATTTAGCTAAATAAACGCTTAAAAAATATATTTCTGAGCTGACTTAATAGTAGACGTACTCCTGAGTTTAACGAAATGTTCAAATCAGCTGGATTAAAAAAAAAAAGTTCGCTGACTTTTATGCAGGCGCCAGGCGGGTCAAACCGGACGCTTTGTTTCTTTAAATTTAGCTAAATAAACGCTTAAAAATATATTTCTTACCTCACTATAGCAGACGGGCTCCTGAGCTGAACCAAATGTGAAATCAGCTGGATTTAAAAATCTGCGGTGTGGTTTATGAGTGGTATCTTGCAAACAAAAACAGCTACATCCACAGCAGGGAGCGGGCAGCGACAGAGTCATCAGTCCGACCAAAGGAGGCTTTTTTCGGACACAGCAAGTAGAAACTTCTGGAAGTGGCCCCTCTTCCTCTTCACTCTCTGAGTCCTCTGCTGGCTGCTGCCTACAGCGCCCGTATAGCGGCCGAAACTGGTACTGCACCATTTTCGCCAAAAATGAAAAACGAAGAATCAGAGCGAAAAATGAGTCTAAAAATATGGGAAAAAATCCATAAATAATACTCTTCTGTGTTTAATACGCTGGACATTCAAATGAGCAAAAATACTGCGTATTATAGACCGGTTTTTACGGTAATCATAAGTTTAAAAAGTCACAGAATACATTTGTTATATATTATGAAGCCATATATATGATCTCAAATGAGAAGGCATAGAATGAGAGAGTGAGATAGGGAGAAAGAAGTAAGAGAGAGAGAAAAAGAGAGAGAGAGACACATTGAAATGTGCATTTCAATGGAGACCCCGCATACGACCTGATGGGCTGTTTTTCCCCGTGGCCTGCTCCTTGCGTTGACTGATGGAGGAGGAAAGAACTCATGCTTTTATTCTTTTGTAGGGCGTTGCCTACCTTAACCAATAAGAAAAGTTTCTGCTTTAAAGACTGTTGCCCTCCTTTACTGCCAGAAAGCCCCTCAGGGGGGTTTCAGCTCACTCTGGTCTTCGCAGGTTTGAGAGGGGGAAGGGCGCTGACACATTGATGACTAAAACTACATATAATGCTGGGTATTTATAAACACACACACACTATTAGACCATTAAGTGACCAATTAGTGTAACTAAACATTAAATTACATTAAAAAATCCTACACTACACACATAGATCAGAACAGTTCTGATACTTTTCTGACTGAGCAAACATCCAGGGTAAGAAAGGAGGCTTTCAGTAGATTTCCCCACAACTATATATCTTCAAAGTCGTAAAACTGACAAACAAGCACCAGGTCCCCCCGCGTGCCCCAAGCCTGCAGGACAGACACAAACTGAGCATTCTTTGAGACCCTCACCAGAACAGATTTTACAAGAGAGAGACTGGTCATTTTAACACTGTTTGAAAACCCCTTTTGGAGAATAAAAACACGAAGACAAAAATGTTTTTTATTTCATAACAGTCATCACATAGCAGAGGCTCTCCCGATTGGCTGCTGGACGTGTCGAGCAACGTCGAGCCGCAAAAACATCAACTTGTGAAACTTTGGCGGCTCGACGGTGCTCAACGCTGCTCAACGTTGCTCAACGCTGCTCAACGCGTAGGTTGTTTCGGACGTACGCGTGCGTGGAAAGGAACTGCCGCGTGCCGGCGTGCCGCTTCAAAAACTCAAAACGTGCCGCTTCACGGTTCGCCGCATCTCCACATAGACTTTCAATGTAAACCGGCCGCTTCAGCCGCCCGACACGGTTCCGGTGCGTAACCGGCATTACAGTCAGAAACTGGAAGTTGTGTAACAGTCGGTATGTTTACTGACTGTTGTAGTACCTTCCCAACGCCACATGAGGATGCCTCCTTTATTTGATATGTCATGACTCATCATAGAAGTCAGTAGTGTGTAGCTGGGAGCTGGACCGTGTGTTCAGCCCCCTGGTACACTGGTGAGCTGCGCAGGATGAAGGCAACTGGCCGTGCTATCGAGAGACGTCTAAAATCGTCTGGTCTCTCGGTACATAAGCAGGCATACAAAGAACATCAGAAAGCATACGCCTATTCTCTTAAAGAAGCACGCTCCAAGTATTACTCCAACATCATCAACACCTGCCCTGGTAACTCTAAACAGCTCTTCTCCACAGTAACTCATCTACTTAATCCCATTAAACAAACTTCTGAGGAATGTGTTCAAAAATGCGACCTGTTCCTTTCATCATTTAAAAACAAAATTGACACCATCAGATCTCAGCTTCACAACCTCCCTGATCTTCGTTTACCATCTACCCGTCTGCATCCTGGGTCCCTGAGCAGCTTTGATGAGGTTGTTCAGAGTGAGGTGGAGTCCATCATAAAGAAAATGAAGCCTTCATCCTGCGCCCTGGATCCCTTCCCCTCATCTCTCATAAAATCCAATCACTCTGCAATAAGCCCATTAATCACACAAATAATAAATCAGTCTCTACAATCTGGTCATGTTCCACTGCCTCTAAAAACTGCCATCATTAGGCCTCTTCTGAAAAAATCTAATTTGGATCCCGACATTTTTTCTAATTACCGCCCAATTTCCCACCTCCCGTTTCTGTCCAAAGTGCTGGAAAAAGCAGTTGCTGCTCAGTTGCAGGACCACCTACAACAACACTCTCTGTACGAGAAGTTCCAGTCGGGATTCAGAGTAGCTCACAGTACTGAGACTGCATTACTGAGAGTTACAAATGATATCCTCATGGCTGCTGACACTGGCTCTCCCTCCGTCCTTGTCCTCCTTGACCTCACCGCAGCCTTCGACACTGTGGACCATAATATCCTCCTCCACCGTCTTCATGTGGAGGTCGGTCTCTGTGACACTGTCCTGGACTGGTTCAAATCTTTCCTCTCCGATAGGCTGGAATGCGTTAGTCTTGGCAATGCCACTTCCCAGACAGTCGGTGTCTCCTGTGGTGTCCCTCAAGGGTCAGTTCTGGGGCCCCTGCTGTTTTCCCTTTACATGCTGCCTTTAGGTCAAATTATTAATCAGTTCAACATTTCTTTTCACTGCTATGCCGACGACACACAGCTTTACATCAGGACTGGATCATCCTCATCATCCCCATCTCCATCTTCACTCACTGCCCTCTCTGCCTGCCTGGAGGAAATAAGGGCATGGATGAATCAGAACTTTCTTCAATTAAACTGCTCCAAGACTGAGGCCATAATGATTGGCACCCCTCACCAGATACAAACATCAACTTTAACAACAATCTCCTTCTCTGGTCAAGACATCCCCCTCTCCACCTCTGTTACAAATCTTGGAATAAAAATGGACTCTCATCTTACATTTGAAAATCACATTAAGCATCTGTTTAAAACTTGCTTCTTCCATCTTCGAAACATCTCCAGACTTCGCCCATCTCTGACTTTTTCCGATGCTGAGAAACTCGTCCATGCCTTTGTCTCCTCCAGGCTCGACTACTGCAACTCCCTGTTTATTGGAATCCCTGGCAAAAACCTTCAGAAACTTCAATATATTCAAAACAGTGCAGCAAGGATTTTATTGAGAGCTCGTAAATTTGAACATATTACACCCATTCTTCATAACCTCCATTGGCTTCCTGTCACCTACAGAATTCAATACAAAACTGCTCTCATTACACATCAATGCTTACATGGAACTTCACCTGACTATCTAAAGGACATTCTTGCACCATATTCATCCACCCGGTCTCTACGATCACAGAACAGTAATCTACTTCACATTCCACGAACCAAATTAAGGACCATGGGAGACAGGGCATTCTGTGTGGCTGCCCCCCGCCTATGGAACTCCCTCCTGACTGCCTGAGAGCTCCACAGTCACTGGTTGACTTTAAAAGCGGTTTAAAGACTTTTCTTTTTAAGCAAGCCTATTCTGCCCCCGCATGATTTTATCTTTGATCTTGGTTGATAGTATTATTGATTTTACTTGATTTTATCACTTGCTTTATTTTTTTATTTTTTATTTTTTTTTATTTTTTTAAGCAGGCCTATTCTGCCTCCACATGATTCTGTTTTTAATCTTAGTTAATACCATTATTGATTTTATTTGATTTTATCACTTGTTTTATTGTTGTAGCACTTTGAGATTTTTATTAATGAAAAGTGCGGTATAAATTGAATTTATTATTATTATTATTATTATTATTACACGTTAGCTGCCTTGCTCAACCCCAGTAACGAGTGGTGAAGGATATACGGACTATACTCTATATATATATTCATATGAATATTAGACTTAGCGCCGTGGAGACCTGGAATTGTATGGTTTTCTAAGTAATGTAATAAAGTACCAGTGAGAATCAAAGTTCTTTCGCTCTTTTCCAAGCTACGCCGGAGCACGTGTTGCTAATGCTAAGCTAGCTCTCCTCCTACTCACCACCATCACGTTACAACTGGTGCCCAAACATCTCCTTTGGACCTCGGATAAATTCTCCTGGACCTCACCAGGATTTTGTCTGTCTCATAAAGTGTTGGTGAGAGATACTTTTGCCTTTTCTGGACACACTGAGGAGTTTTTTTTTTGGTCAGTACTGTATATCGGCTCGTGTGGGACCTGGCTAATTCCTAGACCAACGTGACTATAATGTTGTGCCGAGCATGGACATGCGAAGTCCCCATTCTGCCAAGACTTCTTCTGAACAAACCATTGCAAATACATCAGCACTGGGCCCAGCACAACCACTCAAGGCTGGTTTACACTTCTTGTCGCACATCTTTGACCCCCCGTTGAGTGAAAAAAAGTTGTGCAACTTCCGTCTGCACTCCCGCTGCGATCCCCCAGTGACAACCGTCTTGTACATTGCCCCCAGTCAGAACTCCGAGACGCAGTGGATGCGGCTCGGAGTTCGGAGTTCAAAGTTTGTGGGCGTTTTTGCTTTGACCTGGATCGTTTTGAAGAGAAACTCGTCTGTGCCCGCGCGCACACGCAAACCCCAAAACACACACACACCAATATATATATTTATATATATACTGTATACAGTATGTATTTACGAACATGTGCACGCACACAGGAGCTAAAGCATGCGCGTGTAAAGTTGACAAAATGAAGAGGATCGCGCATGCGCGCAGCTTTTAAAACAAAGAAAACTCAGCTGTTATGTGTAAAAAGGCGCGTTTAAAGTGAGCGGAGACCCTGAGAAACTCGCCGACGTATGCAGTGGGAGGGAAGAGGGAGGGATTTATTTTAATGTACCCCCCACGTCTTTCCAAGTATAAACACTCATGCGGTTGGTGACACACACGCAATTACGTCATCGCTGGGTTCACTCAACGGGGGGTGAACCCGGTGAAAGACGTGCGACAAGAAGTATAAACCAGGCTTAACTCCCCTTGATTTGAGGGGACAAATGAATGATAATGATGTTGCCCCAGCCCAACACCGCATTAGGCAGTGGGACAAGATCAGAGGGTGGAAGGCATTTCATCGAGGCTGCTCTCTGCCTACGCACCACCATTACGTTACAGTTGGTTCCACAAGAGAGGAGCCTGATGACTGAAAGATCTTCCCCCCATTCTGCTTTTGGAAACGCTAGTAAACCTGCAGTCTGAGAGTGAAGTGCTCTGATAGGAAAATATGGAACACTAAGATCTCTAATATAAGATGGAGCTAGGTTGTTGAGAGCATTGTAGGTTAGAAGTAAGATTTTGAATTAAATTCTGGATTTGAAAGGGAGCCAATGGAGAGAAGCTAAAACTGGAGAGATGATCTCGCCTACCAAAGCTTCATTTCCATAGGTCCTGCTCGGGTTGTTGACCCCTATTGGGCCTTTTTGGGCCAGTACAGGTCGGACCGCTTCATTTTCCATTTCCACAGTTCCCCGTTAAGCTTTCAGTACCAGTTCCGGTGGGCGGGGTTGAAATTGACGTCACCCGCTTTACCAGCTGTTGGCAGTAATACCCTGGAAACAGGTTTCAGTACAGGTGAGAATTTATTTTAAAGTTTCTGGTAAATTAACAAGAGTACAGATTATTAAAATGATGGAATTACACACACACATACAGTGTGTATGTATATATATATATATATATACACATATATATATATATATATATATATATATATATATATATATATATATATATATATATATATATATATATATACAGGTAGTCCCCGATTTACGAGCGAGATCCGTCACAGCGAGGCGCTCGTAAACCGGAAATCTCGTAATTTGGAACGGCCGCCATTTCGCTCGTAAATCCGGAAATCCGCTCGTAAATTGGAACGGTTTTCGCTAGCGCACCTAAAAACACTCTATTTTCATCTAAAAACTACTTTTGAGTGCATAAAAATGATCGGAAACGTGTGTTTATATGCTTAACTTGCTAACTGAAGTGAAAAAACACATGAAAACTCAGTATTTTTTTCGTTTTTTCCAAAAATGTGCAGCTCGTAAGTCTGGAACCTCGCAGATCAGAGCGCTCGTAAATCGGGGACTACCTGTATATCTGCTCATACTGACTCATGTTCGTGCTGCTGTTTATAATGATGTTTTTCTATTACATTAGTGCTTAGTGTATTTCTAGTTGATGTTCCTCCATAGTCAGATCCTAGATGTTATTAATGTTTTCCCTCTCACTTTTTTGATGTAGGTTGTAACTGGGACCCTGTGTACATAATCTCGTTTTCATCACATGTACCACATGCGGTGCAAATGACAATAAAGACTCTCTGACTCTGATACTCTGATATATATATATACAATATATATA
>JBBPBX010106537.1:0-11427 GCA_038048925.1 Garcialebias charrua
CTGTTGTTGAAAAATAAGTTATATTTTAAAGTTAACACTGCAAAAAGGCATTTAACTTTTACAATTCATTTGAGGGTAAAACCTGAAGAAGGTACCTATGAATAGAAATACTTATTACACAGTGAAACACTTAAACCAGACAGCTGATTAGTTTGATTGACTCAGTGCTGCATTAAAAGTGAAGATTTATTTGCACACATTAAAATTCGAACTGTCTTATTGATTTTCACAAAAAATCAAGTTAAAGATGGAAGTTCAAGACGGTACGCGTCCAAGGCTCATACAGTATGTGCCTCTAGAAGACCCATACATCAGAGGGTACCAAGAGGAACCCCGGAGCCATGAACTTGCTCCCCCTGCACCTTGCACAGAGGAAAAATCTTTCTCATTGTGTGGTGACTACTCAGCTGCCCGAAATGTCTTGCAGAGAAACGATGAACATCCATATTTTTTCTTTGCCAGAATTTTGAAGGCGTATATAGGTGACATGATGGAACCTGACCTGGAAGAGCAGACGCTTTTCAAATCTGTTTTCAGGGATAATCTAATCCCTGATGTTAGATTCGAGTTGCCATGGAACTTGGCCTGGGGTGATTTAGAAGCAACATCTTTGCATGAAATAGTACAGTGTGCTGCGGATGTCTTTGCATTTAACATGCAAGCCAAAACACCCTTACAGGTGTCCCCGAATGAAGCGGTCAAATCCCACTCGCTGGAGCTAGAAGGGACAAGTTCATCAACTCCCTCTCCTAACAAAGGCGAAAAGAAACAGACCTTTCAACCTGACAAACCACAAAGTGGGGGTATCCGCGGGAGAAAGAAACCAAAATGGTTCAGATCGAACCAGATGGGTGAAAACCAAGGTCAATCGGTGGGTGGACTTCAAAAGAAATTGAAGGATGGGGACCTATACTCATGTAACTATGCGTTGTCCCAACAGACACCCCCGAGCCTTGGAACTGCACCTCCCGCGCCTCGAACTGAACAGTTCGAAACAGGCAAAGAGTCACGAATGTCCCGGAATAATGGCCCAACACCTCTATGCTCGGAAGAGACAGAGGAAGTAAGTAGTTTGTCAGTAGATTTGAATGTTACTGTGCTTGACCAACCTGTTACAATGAGTGGCATTATCATTGATAATGACACTATCAACATTGACCAACCTGGAGCGATGTGTAGCACTGTCTTTCACAAAGACTCAGAGCACACAAATAACTCAGCGCACACTACTTCTGACATTGCCATGGATGTTGACAGCAAACCAATTGCTGACACACAACAACATCCTGAAGGTCATGATGCTGACAGCCAACAAGATGCTGACAGTAAACAAGATTACACAGCCAGAGTCACACGTGAACAGAAACGTGGACAAAGACCTGTGAGGTTTCTGTGTAACTTTATGCAAAGGGGGGTGGCTAAGAAAGCCTACCTGCCCATCACACTGGAAGGTGTCCTTGAGCGTGAAGCCCTCCTGGATGGCAGTTCTGATATAACTATTATGTCGGCCAAGCTGTTCGAGGAGCTGAGGACCGCCGCCAACGGTGTTGACGGGCAAATACCCTTTGAGGAATGTGCTATTGAGCTACAGGGTCTCGCAGAGACGAGAACAACCCTAACAGCCATAGCTATGGTTCACATGCAGATTGGCAAAACGACACTACACCACCCAGTGTATGTGTCCACACTTGACTCATTCCCATTTCTGGTTGGCCAAGACTTTATAAACCGTTTTGAAGCGATTATAGATTATGGTCAACAGAAAATGTGGGCAACAGTGAGAAAACCCCTGCCAATAAAAGTGCCTCCTCGTTGTGGTACAGACTGCCTAACCGCAGGTACCGCAGTGGCCACGAGGGACTCCCCAACCGTGGTCACAAGCCCGGTAAGTGAACCTTCAACTACAGGTGAGACAGTAGAGACTCAACAGTTGGACCAGACTCTGGCCCGACAAGAGAACCTCCTCTGCGAGCTGACACAGTCAGCACTCACTGAACACTACCTACCACAGGTAGTGAAAGGTGTTGAGATCCAAGGATCCTACACCGAAGAGGCTGTACTGTCCTATGGGACAGGTAATTCAGCTATCAGCCAAGCTTTCGATGAAACCTTGGTTCAAGGACATGTGAGTCCTGGAAGTGGCAGTCCGCGACATGCTGACAGTCACTTGGATTTCAGTGTCACAGATTTTGAGGACCCCTCCTCCAACAAAAGGGGGGTGTACTCTCACTCTCTACCACAGGTAGTAGACTGTGTGGAGGTCCGAGGATCCCACACCACAGACGCTGTACTGTCCTCTGGGACAGGTACTTCAGCCATCAGCCAAGCTTTCGATGAAACCTTGGTTCAAGAGCTTTTGAGTATAGGACTACTCAGAGATGACATAGTTCTTACAGACTCAAAGAGCACCTCTTCAGTCATGAAGTGGGAAGACACACATCACAACGACAGTGACGCACCGCGGTCTGACCAGTCAGACACACCAGCGACTGCGCCGACAGTTGTGACACACCTGAATTACGCAGAAAGAGGTAAACGTACGGAGAAACGTTGGCCGAAGCCTATGAGGTTCCTGTACAAGCTTCCCGATACACTGCGTGAACGGCTTAAACCAAACCATGGCATCTTAACTCGTGCCCAAGGCCTTGACAATCTCAAGGTCCCCACCAATCTCAAAGAACTACAAAGTTTTCTTGGCGTGTGTAACTACTCGAACCAGTTCATAGAGAACTATGCAGACCTTGCAAAGCCACTGACTGAACTCCTAAAGAAAGACGTCCCATTTGTCTGGACTGACAAACAGCAGCAGGCAATGGACGCTCTTATAAACAGGATCAAGTCAGCCCCATGTTTAGTCTACCCAGACTACAACAAAGAGTTTTACTTGGAAGTGGGCTTCTCAGCTCATTGCATAAGTGCAGGTCTGTACCAAATACACGACAGAGACAAACGTGTAGTAGCCTACGCCAGCAAGACGATGGCAGGACCCGAGTTGAGATTCTCAGACTGTGAGAAAGCTCTACTGACCACAGTGTGGGCAGTTAAACATTTCTCCGGCTACATTGGTGGACAGAAGATCGTTGTGGAAACACAACACCAGCCAGTGACATTCCTGAACAGCCAACGCATCAGAGATGGTGTGGTAACAAACTCACGTGTTGCAACGTGGCTCATGGCGCTTCAAAGTTTTAACCTAGACATACGTTATGGTCAAAACAAGAAGTCACATCTGGGGACAGACTTGGCACTCTGCCAAAAGTGTACACAAGATGTACCAGCGACCCAGCCATTGGCTGAGGAAAAAACCCCTGTGACTGAAGACCCGAACCACCACTTCTTTGATGACAATATCTGCGAAGATATGACGACATTATACGTGGATGGATCTTCATTCCGCCGCGACAAAATCTGTAGGGCAGGTGTTGGAGGGGTCCTCCTCCAAGACCAAGAGCAGATCACCTTCAGCTACAAATCAGGCTCTCAGACTTCTCGGTACGCTGAGATTGTCGTGATCATGATCCTAATAGCTCTCCAGATGGTAGTAGCACACTCCATCAAGACCCTAGTCATCTGCACTGACTCTAACTATGCTCGTTTGAGTTTCGCTTGTCACCTTGCTGTGTGGAAACAGAACGGTTTCCTAACAAGCGACAGAAAAGTGGTCAAACACAAAGAGCTTTTCATAGCGTGTGATCACTTGGTGACATCACACGACTTACAGGTCTACTGGAAGAAAGTTCCAGGACATTCTAGAGTCCCAGGCGATGACAAGCACTACAATGACATTGCAGACTCCTTAGCCAAAGAAGGAGCCGACGAAGGTCCTCTATGGTCCTTCGACCCCTCCTGGTTAATCGAGACTCTGCCAACACAACCTTCAGTCAGAGTTATGGCAGTCACACGTGCACAGGCCGCAGCCAGACCTGCTGACAACGCAGTCTCTGTACGACCTGCACTGACTGACCCAGACATCATCCAACAGCAAAAGTCGGATCCTGCTATCAACTCCATGATACTGTACCTGACTGATCCGAACAAAAATAGTCCGTCTAAAGACGACCTGGATTCCGATCCAGACCTTAAGGTCCTCTATCAGCTGCGCAAACAGCTAAAACTAATCAAGGGCATCTTAACTTTCGCTCATGGACCAACGTCCTCACCTGTGTTCGTGGTTCCCCATGACCAAAGGGGGGTAATGTTAGTCCATGCCCATGATCTCCCGTCCGCAGGACACAAAGGAGATAAAGCCACGCTGACGGCATTAAAACAAATTGCCTATTGGCCTGGAATGAAAAAGGATGTCAAGGACTACATTGAAGGGTGCGTGGTCTGTGGCCAGTTTCAGCCAACCAGACCACTTCACAGAGCACCACTGCAAAGCAGAGGCATTGCATTCCCATGGTCTGACCTCCAGATCGACTGGGTTGGACCACTCACTAAGAGCTCTAGAGGAAATAAATATTTTCTCACGGTAACCTGTGCATTCACCAAATGGGTAGAATGCCTACCAGCTCCTAACGACACAGCACAAACTACTGCTATGTTGTTAATGAATCATATATTCTCAAGGTTTGGACTTCCCCTTAGGGTGAACTCAGACCAAGGTACACACTTCACAGGTGAAGTGATGAAAGAACTGTGGAAGACGCTAGGCGTCAAGGCCAACTTTCATGTCGGCTACCACCCACAGGCTTCAGGCCAAGTAGAGAGAGCAAACAGAACTGTGGTGAGTATTTTGAAGAAATACGTGGCTGCAAACCACAAGGACTGGGACGTGAAACTCCCTCTGGTCCTCATGGCCATAAGAGCCACTCCACACACATCAACTGGCATCTCTCCCTTCGAGATGATGACCGGTCGACAAATGACTCTCCCTCTACACCTGTTGTACCAACCAGGCGACGCCGCCATGGCGACAGCCTACACTACACAACAATACATGAAAGATTTGAATGTACACCTCAGAAACACTTTTGCTTTCGCCCAGAAAAACCTGGAAAAATCCGCTGAAGGACGCAAGGCGTACTACGACCAGAAGGCCTCTCACAATGAACTCCAAGTGGGAGACAGAGTCTGGTACTATACGTTCGCCCCAGCAACCGGGAAAGGAGAGTCCGGGACCGGAACTCTCGCCCGCAAACTAATGCCCAGGTGGACTGGACCTCATCTGATAACAGACAAAGTGTCCTCAGTCGTCTACGAAATCAAAATCAGCAAAGGCCGCAAAGAGCCAATTGCTAAATGGGTACATCGAAATCAGATCAAACCTTACAAGGCGTTCAATGACTCCACAAAAGACAAAGATCTCACAAACACACCGACTTCATGGGATAATAAGGTCGTCCAAACACAAGTTAGTAAATAAACTAATCAGGTTTAAACTACCATATTTCCCACCCTATAAGTCGCATTGTCCAATTTGAACTTAGAAACGCTAAGCCTAAAACCCACAACAAAAAACTAACCTTAACAACCGTTTAAATCCACGAGATTTAATTTGACCTCGGTCATAAAGTTGAGACCTGTTTTTCTTGTGTGTTGCACTTTGGAATCTGACGACAGGAGTGTGTCGAAGCAGTGAAACGTTTGTTTCCTTGTTGTTTAGTCATTACTGTTGTCATTAGTTGAGATATTGTTTTGGTTCTGAACACTCCCAGCCAAAAAGGTTTTGTATTAACATGGGTTAATGAATGATATGGATTTAACTATGCCAACATGCAGTTCGTTTTGTTAAATCTCAATCGTCGAAGAGTCAATGTAGTTTAAAGCTACTTAAGGTACAATAAACTACACTGGTCTCATAATTTCTAAATTGAACCGATTCGATCGTTTCTATTCTAGATTGTCTATTTATTTTGATGAGTCTCGCCATAGACTTCAAAATTTATTAGGAATACCAAATCCTACGTCGTTCGTCTAAAAGACAACAGACATTTAGATCAAACTATATTTCATTTTTATTTTAGTTTAACCTAAACTAAGTAATGAATGGAGGAATAGTTTGGAATTAGAGGCCTTCGTTACAGAAGCCCTCCAAAATTTTATAGGTACAAATCCCTATATCTAATTTTACAGAATTGATCCACCCCTTAATTGGTAAGTGTAGCTGATCTAAACCATGATAGCTTACATACCAGGTGCATATAGGTAAGGCTTAATGTAAAATCCCAATCATAAGCCCACCTTAAAAACCACATAATTGCATGACACATAGAACCAGAGTGGCACTGACTGGAAACCAACCAGCCAACAACCTTCGATGTGGGGACCTGCAGCTCCAACGCTTGGTCTTCAACCTTCATCCAAGGGTCGCCTCCTCTGCGTCAATCGAGGGATCCCCTCTACATGCTGATTATGAAAACAATTGTTGCTGATCAATCAACAAAACTAATCGTTGTGGAATTACTGCTGTGGAATTACCGCTGTGGATTATAAGACTTTGCTTTCCAAGGGATCACAGACTTTGTTTTCCAAGAGTTAACAGACTTTGTTTTCCAAAGGATTAAAAGCTTTCCGCAATGGGATTACCTCTGAACAGTATGGAATTTCCAAAACTTTATGGGATTATAATTTTTGATTTTTCTTTTCCACTTGCTGGATTACTTCAAGATCAAAGACAGTTCAAGGTTTCCTTTCGTGTTGGACCCCATCCCCAAGGACTGGCGATGGCTTCCAAAAGGGGGGAGATGTAATGGACCTACCCAGGGTCAAATTAAGGTTTTTGAACTGTCCAGTGATGACCTTTACTGACCACTCAGTAAAGCAAGACATTTACTACAAAATCATTCATTTAGCTGTAATCTGATAAATATAGTCACCAAAAGAGACTATTTCTATCTTTGATTTTATTCTGATGTGATCAAAAGAATAACTTTTGTCATTTTCATGATGTGTGCTTTTAAGCTGTGTTATTCTGTGAGAGTTAAACTGTGTTCACTGCTATGTTAAAGGTGAAATTGCGGGTCACAGAGACCCGACTGTTTTGTTTAGAAATAAGAAGACAGTTTAATCCGTTGTTTTTCATGAACAAGGCTCCAGCTGCTCTGTCTTTTCCTAAACAATTTCCCTCTGCTGCTGTAACCTTGGGTTCTGATAAGACAAGTGAACTCCTCTCTTTGTGCCTGCTCTTTAAGTTCTAAACTGTGCGAGAACGCTTCAGAGTTTGTTGGGAATTTCAAAGAGATGTGAACCTTTCCCAAGAGCTGGGTACGTTTTGGTCAAGAGCTAACGACCTGCGTCTTCAGCTAAGGACTGATAACAGGCTGTTATGAGTCCACCTCGAACGAGCGTTTGTTATTCCTTCCTGGAATAAATTATCTTGAGCCAAGAAACCACGACTGCCACGACTTTTGCCGATGAAAGCGAGTATCACCGACACCGACAAGGTAAACACGCGTGGAGTCCAGCTTGGACTTGCGGGACCGACGACTCGTCAGTCTAAAGTTGACCACAGCTCTTTACCAGAACCAAGGCGGACGTCTTAAGGTAAAGGAGCAGCTGTTTGCTTGCTGGAGGTGTGATGATATCTTAGCTGGACGCGTACTGAAGAGTGTCATCTGGTTTCATAAATGCAAGATAAACTTCCTCTCTTAACCTCCCAATTCTTCTTAAATCTTTCCTCCTATTTCTTTTCCCTCTCAACCTAAGCTGGAAACTATATTTTTAAGCTGAAATGCCCCTCAGACTAAATATGTGTAACATCTAGTATTTATGTCTGTTGTGTTAAATCAAGTGTGCTGACGTTTTAATTGAAAGAAAGTGAAATCATGTCAATCAAGTGTAATGGTGTTAATTTAGTTGATTTATTTTAAATAAATGATAGTGTCTCTTTGACATATCAAACTAAGTTAACGTGTCCATTGTCACTTAATGGCTCTGTTTATTTATCCATCACAAAGATCACAGAAATATTGAATAAACTGAAAAAGAAGAGAATCCGTGAAATTACTATTCAATCTGAATAAGTAAATTAAGGTAAAAAGGAGGTCAGTATTAAACTGACCCCCTTTAACCCCTTACATTTCTTTCAATCAGCATTTGAAATGAAATTTTCCAGTCCTTGTACTTGATAGGATCACCAACAGTTTTCCATTTGTCATAAGTGAACTTGAAATGAGTTTGAAGCTTGTTTAATCTTTCTTCATGCAGTGCTTGGCCTTTCTCTGTGAGTTCTCTGTCTTACACTTTTCCTCAAGCTCTCAGCTGAAACAACTTGACTTGTGCTTGGCTCTAATGGGTTTATATCTGCGGCTTCTTCTTCCTGATTTCCTTCTCGCTGCAACTCCACAGCTTCAGCATCACAGTCGTTTTGCATGGCCTTCTCACTGCTCATTGTATACTTTGGGCCTTATTAATTCAGTTTAACGTTAATGTCCTTATATTAAAGTCTGTAGCTTTAACTTAGCTTAAATACTACCTTTTTTAATTTGTTTATAAACTTGAATAATCCCGTTTTTCTTTTCTTTTCAAAACGAACCTAAATGTGGTGTGGGTTTAATTCCCCTTTTAAATACCACCCTTTGAATATATTTACAAACTGAAATAATTTTCACTGCAAAGATCAAGTTAAGCGTGGTATTATAAATCTTAAATCAGAATAAGAAATCTTTCATTTGTTACAAACAGAAAATTATTTCAATGTCAAACAAAATTATACAACTTGCTGCCCTTTTTTCCCTTTTTTTGTGTTCACGCTTAATTTGTCAAACACTTGTAATTCACTTAAAATTAGCTTGGTAACAATCACCTTGTATGAAACAAAAATTTTCTTAACTTTTAAACTTGTGCCTCTTTACCACAGCAGGTTAAAGCACTTACAGAGTCCCTTTAAAGTTAGCTAGGTTAATTCAACTGTTCACCATTAACTTATTTTAAAGGTGTTACCTGCTAGCAGATTAACCACACTGAACTCCTGAACACTGTCTGCCTCTGCGCTTGCAGCGTCTCTCTTTGATCCCAGAGAGTGACGTCACCGCTTAACGAGTTCAGTGCTCCTCCGCTCCGCAGCTGCTGTGGGCTTCTCTCCTC
This sequence comes from Garcialebias charrua, assembly GCA_038048925.1. NCBI lineage: Eukaryota > Metazoa > Chordata > Actinopteri > Cyprinodontiformes > Rivulidae > Garcialebias > Garcialebias charrua. Next base: position 9,028 of record JBBPBX010106537.1, read on the forward strand.
CCTCTGCTCCTCTCCAGACACAGCTCTCTCAAGCACGTAGCAGGCACGTAGAGTTCTGACTGAACTCCAACAGTAGCAGACTGAGTTCAGACACTATCCGTTCACAACAAAAAAAAAAACTTCCTTCGGGGGCGGGGCCCCCAAAAGTGCCGGGGCCCCGGGCTGAAGCCCAGGGAAGCCCCTGCGAAAATCCGGGTTTGGGTAGGATTAATATTATCAAAATGAATGTGCTACCTAGACTTCTGTTTTTATATCAAAATATCCCTCTGTTTTTGCCCAAACAGTTCTTCAGGTCCCTGGATCAGATGGTCTCCTCCTTTTTGTGGAACGGAAAGGCCCCCAGAATGAGACTTTCTTTATTACAACAGTTCACCACAAATGGTGGTCTTTCTCTACCTAATTTTACAATGTATTACTGGTCCTCACATATCCATAAACTGACTCATTGGTTAAATTCACCGGATCTGATCTGGTGTAAACTTGAACTTCAATCGATTTCTGCATCTTTTTCACCTGCCTCAATTATTTATTCATCATTACCAATTAAACTATCCTCTGTTACTACAAATCCTATAGTGATCTTGACACTCAGGATCTGGTCACAATTTAGGTCCCACTTTAAATTTGTACCACCCTCTAATAAAATGCCGTTATTAAAGAATCACATTTTTTCTCCAGCATCCACTAATGCTGCCTACAGAATTTGGCATGAGAAAGGTATTAGAACAATGAGAGACCTTTACGAAGATGGTTTATTTCTTAGTTTTCCAGAATTGTCTTCTAAATTTAATCTACCCACTTCACATTTGTTTCTTTACTTCCAAATTAGACATTGCGTTTCATCGCGGTTTCCAAATTTTCCGACTCTGCCTACTGACCCACCATGGGTCGAACTCCTAGTTTTGAAGCCCAATCTGAAATCTCCTCTTTCTACTATTTATGGAAAACTTATGGCAATTGAGGCCGACTCATCAGGTAAAACCAGAACTGCATGGGAACGGGAATTGGGTGTTGAACTGTCAGAGTCATGGTGGGATAAAGTTATTCTCAGCATACGCCAAAGTACACCATGTGCCAGACTACAATTAATACAGTTTAAAGTAATAAATAGAGTACATTTTTCAAAATCCCGTCTATCAAAAATTTTCCCTTCAATTCCAGACCAGTGTGATAGATGTCAGGCTTCACCTTGCAACTTAAGTCATATGTTTTTCTTCTGCCCAAACTTACAAGGGTTTTGGAAATATTTCTTCTCCATACTCTCAGGAGTTTTTAAGATCCAGATTCAGAGTGATCCACTTATTGCCATTTTTGGAGTTCCAGGGACCACACTTAACCTATCCCGCCAGCAGGGGGAGGTCCTGGCCTTTTGTTCTCTCCTTGCCAGGTGTTGTATTTTGCTCGCCTGGAAATCTCCCACACCTCAAAGTCAAAAAAGTCAAAGTCAAAGTCAACTTTATTGTCAGAACTGCAATATGTACAGGACATACACAGGACCGAAATTGCGTTTCTCTCAGTCCCTCGGTGCAACAGTAACCATCTAAACACTAAACACTAAAACATTTAATACACATAAGCATAAAATAGTAAAAAAGTGTAACACTGTCCTGAGTTTTTTCATAATAGTATAAAAGTATGAAAATTTACACCAACACTGAAACACCAAACACCCCTAAAACACCAAACACCCAATGAACATAAGCATAAAATGAAATAATAAAAGTGTAATACTGTCCTGAGTTTTTGCATAGTAGTATGAAAAGTATAAAAACGTAAATCTATAAAATAAACTGAAGTTTCTAGCGTTGACATTTGCAAAGAGTGGCACAGCAGCATATAAGTTAATGTACACAGTATATGTATGAGGTAGTTGATGTTGGTATAGAGGCAAAGTGGCATATGCAGTGAGGCACATAAGGCACATTTGGCATCCTTAGATAAGGCTAGTCAGAGAATGCTGTATATGTATCTGCAGTAGTGTAGATAAAAGTAGTGTAAATGTAAACAGTAGTAATAAATGTAAAGCAGTAGTAATAAATGTAAACAGTATTAATAAATGTAAACAGTGAATGTAAACAGTAGTATGACTATAGGCAGTAATGTAATACAAACATTAGTGCAAATATGAGAAGTAGTGCAAACTGAATGAACACATGACCGAGAGTTTAGTGAATAACCCGTTTGATGACACAGAGTCCAGTGTTAAAATCTTTGTGTTGAGTGGTAATGTGTGAGAAAGTTTTTTGTGTTAAGGCAGTTCAAATGGGAGGGGAGGCAGAGCAGGCAGAGTGTTTAGCATTCTGACTGCCTGATGAACAGAGCTGTCTCTCAGTCTGCTGGTACGAGCCTGGAGACTCCTCAGTCTCCTCCCTGATGGCAGCAGTCTGAAGCAGCTGTGTA
>JBBPBX010106538.1:0-11427 GCA_038048925.1 Garcialebias charrua
TAAGCTGACCTCAACAGGTGAAATTCTGCAGAAGTGAAAAGTGTCTTGTACTTTGTTGTGTGTGTGAAAAGTGTCTTGTACTTTGTTGTGTGTGTGAAAAGTGTCTTGTACTTTGTTGTGTGTGTGAAAAGTGTGTTGTACTTTGTTGTGTGTGTGAAAAGTGTCTTGTACTTTGTTGTGTGTGTCTCCAGCTCTGTCCTGTCCTCCTGCGAGCCAGAGCTGCAGGAGCTCATGAGGCAGATCGACATTATGATCAACCACCAAAAGAAGGAGTGGGAGGCTGAGGTCCGTGCCTTGGAGCTCAGGGTGAGGAGCAGAGAAGAAGAACTTTCAACCTCCAACAACATCATCAAACAGAGGAGCCTGGAGGTGAGCTGAGAGTTGTCCTTAATGCACACTCTGAGGGCTGGAGGTGAGCTGAGAGTTGTCCTTAATGCACGCTCTGAGGGCTGCAGGTGAGCTGAGAGTTGTCCTTAATGCATGCTCTGAGGGCTGGAGGTGAGCTGAGAGTTGTCCTTAATGCACACTCTGAGGGCTGGAGGTGAGCTGAGAGTTGTCCTTAATGCACGCTCTGAGGGCTGGAGGTGAGCTGAGAGTTGTCCTTAATGCACACTCTGAGGGCTGGAGGTGAGCTGAGAGTTGTCCTTAATGCACGCTCTGAGGGCTGGAGGTGAGCTGAGAGTTGTCCTTAATGCACGCTCTGAGGGCTGGAGGTGAGCTGAGAGTTGTCCTTAATGCACGCTCTGAGGGCTGGAGGTGAGCTGAGAGTTGTCCTTAATGCACGCTCTGAGGGCTGGAGGTGAGCTGAGAGTTGTCCTTAATGCATGCTCTGAGGGCTGGAGGTGAGCTGAGAGTTGTCCTTAATGCATGCTCTGAGGGCTGGAGGTGAGCTGAGAGTTGTCCTTAATGCATGCTCTGAGGGCTGGAGGTGAGCTGAGAGTTGTCCTTAATGCATGCTCTGAGGGCTGGAGGTGAGCTGAGAGTTGTCCTTCAATGCATGCTCTGAGGGCTGGAGGTGAGCTGAGAGTTGTCCTTCAATGCATGCTCTGAGGGCTGGAGGTGAGCTGAGAGTTGTCCTTAATGCATGCTCTGAGGGCTGGAGGTGAGCTGAGAGTTGTCCTTAATGCACGCTCTGAGGGCTGGAGGTGAGCTGAGAGTTGTCCTTAATGCATGCTCTGAGGGCTGCAGGAGCCTGGAGGTGAGCTGAGAGTTGTTCTTAATGCACACTCTGAGGGCTGCGTCTTGTTCCACACGTCTGCTCTAAACGTTGCCGTTAACTAATGGACTCAAAGCTGTTTGTTAGCTAAATATCTGGAAAGATTTTGATGAAACGTTGAGAAAGTATTATTGAATGTCCAGAGACAGCTGATAAAACTTTTGGAGCTGCCGCAACCAGTGGTGGGATGTAACTAAGTACAAGTACTGTACTTGGTTACTGTACTTAAGTACCGGTAAATTTTTCATGTATCTGTACTTTACTAAAGTAGAGTTAAACGTGGGTGCTTTCTACTTTTACGCCACTACATTTTAGATTAAGTATCTGTACTTTCTACTACACTACATTTCTATAATGTGTTGAGTTACAAGTTACATTCACGTTGCAGTTTTTTGATTTGTCGTTAGTTTGAAAGTAAGTGATGTTGAGAGAGTTGGTCCATTGAATCACTGCAAAGTAGGCAGGTAACATTAGACCTGCCTTCAAGAAGAACTGGACCAATGGTAGTGTATACATCGTTGAACTGGGCGAACCCACAGCACCAACACACCCAAACTGGATTCCACCGCGGAGAGTCAGCCAGAGGATACACACCACCCATGACCTTATTGAAAGACTATTGAAATATTATTGAAAGATTATTGAAATATTATTGAAAGACTATTGAAAGACTGTTCAGTACAGCAGGACAGATTCTCTCTCCCAAAAGATCCAGACTGGACTCAAAAATCTTTGAAAAACAAAATCTTCTGAACTTGAACATGAAATTCTTGCTGCAATATTAAAATGTTTCAGTTCATGGGATGTTGGGACAGAAGACAAGAGCTGTCTCCAAATGTCTCGACACTCAGGTCCAAGTTTTGAAAATGGTGTCAGGAAGTTAAAGGTATATTTCCAACACATGATGTTGGAAATTTGCATATTGGTCACAACATATCTTATATCATTCAGCTCTGATCGTTTTTGCAAAATAAATTATAAATATATTAAAGTTTCATTCCAAGTTATGGTAGTTTTTTCTCTGGGGCACGCCCATAAAAATTTGCGCACTTCCGCAAAACGTCATTGTGACGTGCTATTGGGCATAAGGCAGAGCCTTGCCCGTTTGTTTGGTGTGTTAACTGCTTTCCATACAGATCATTTTTCTGAAAGATCGCCTCTTTTATTTGTGTAACTTGAAAAATGCTGTCACGTTGTAGCACATTTGTGTGTTCTAATATCAGCAGTGAACAAGTGAGCATTCACAAATTTCCAAAAGATGAGAAACTTTGACAAGAATGGACCAGACAAGGACCGGTGGGTTCCTACTAAGGAGTCGTATGTCTGCAGCGACCATTTTACTGCCAATTGTTTTCAGGAAGGACCTGGTATAAGAGAATCTTTAGGATTACCAGTAAGATTCAGAAGACTTTTAAAACCGGATGCTATTCCTACTATTTTTAAAAGAAAATCTACAGAAGAAAGTCCCACAGCTACCACGTCAAAACAACGCAGGGAAGCTACCGTCGGAAAACTGTCCAGGAGATGAGTAAGTCTTTGTGTAAACATAATCGGAGGTGTGTAGTGTTTTAGATTATAAACTATATATTTTATGTGAGTTCATGTTGTTTTACTTTATATACTGTGAGTGTATAAAGCCAATTATCACAGAGGATTCTTCATGTGCGATGCAAAAAATAAATAAAAAATTAGCCGACATAAAATCAGGACCAAACACACGTTGCTTGTTATGTATTTTTAAATTATAATAAAATAATAAAATAAATGTCACATTTTTGTCATCTGTGTATGTTTCCCATACTTGACAGACGAAATTGGTCTCTGCATTTAACCCAACCACCACCAGGTGGTGCAGTGAGCAGCCTGCGCGATCAAGTAACATCAGTAAGTTTTTTTTTATTCAGGGAGGGTTTATTAATGAGAGTTTTGGATGATTTACTGTCTTAAAATGATAGATCTCAGACGCGATCGGGACTCTGTTAGCGTTAGCCCAAGAACAAAGAAGCCACATCACGAAGCTATCCTCACTTAGCTACTGTGTAAAAAATAAACCGTGTCTAAATCACTTTTCAATTGATCGAGTGTCCAATAACTGTATAGGATGAATAATAACCCTTTGATTGCTTTAATACATTCATGTACTAACAATAGGTTGTGTTTGTTCGACACGCTCCGCCATTATTATTTCCATGCGCTTTGAGCAGCGGCTTCCCACGGGTACGTCGCAATGACGTTTTGCGGAAGTGCGCAAATTTTTATGGGCGTGTCCCAGAGAAAAAACTACCATAACTTGGAATGAAATTTTAATATATTTATAATTTATTTTGCAAAAACGAACAGAGCTGAATGATATAAGATACTGTATATATGTTGTGACAAAAGTGCAAATTTCCAACTTCATGTCACAATACCTTTAAAATATTGTTCACTATTGACCCATTACAAGGTTTAGACAATATTTTAACTAGTTGATGACAAACTGGAGTTGAAATGATCAGATATTCCTTTGTTAGGTCCAATGCTCCTTTTTTCAGACAACTTTTACTTAAACATGTTTACTGCAGTTAAAATGACACATTGGTTTTGCTTTGTGTTAAATAAAAACATTCAAAGGTATAATCATTCCTCTTTTATTTTGCTTAATTGTATTTAACTCATCCCTGAAATTCTGACGCACAGAATCAAAAGTCCAAGTGTGAACTGTGTCACAGAGTAAACACAATAAAAACATTCAATATCTGCAACATTGTTCATTAAAATGACTCAACACTGTTAATGTATTACAGAAAATATACACATGGTATGCACACTTAATGATATTGTAGACCATTGCATTAGGTAATACATTCAGCAAGTACTTTTACTTTTTAATATTTTAAGTATTTTAAAAAGCAAGTACCGGTACTTATTTACTTTTACTTAAGTAAAATGTTAATGTACTTTACTAGAGTATTTTGTCTGCTTATTTGTACTTTTACTTAAGTACAGTGTTTGAGTACTTTCTCCACCACTGGCCACAACTAATTGAACTTTGCCAGCACAAAAATATCTATAACTCTGTAAGTTTGATAGTTTTTGAGCTAAAATTTGTTGTGGTAGTAGCTGAGAGTCATTGACAACACATATTCTGAGTGCTAACAGACAATCAATTCAGTTTATTTATATAGTTATCTCAGGGAACTGAACAAATACATTCTCATATATAATTCAATTATTAACATTATTTGTCTAAGGTAGGGTAGCCAGCAGATTGCACATGTCTTCATTTCGTCGCAATCTCCCATCCTGAGCAAGCACAAAGGCGACAGTGGAAAGGAAAAACTCCCTCATAACAGGAACAAACCTCCAGCCGAACCAGGCTCAGGACGAGCGGCCATCTGCTTCAGCTGGCTGGATCTGAGAGGACAGGAAGGAGAAGTGGACACAGAATGGAGACGAGCAGGTACCTCACTAGGAGGAACGATAAATAAAAAACACACGTTAAGATAGAAATAGATGTGCAAGCCTAATCTGCATCCACATGATTTTATCTTTGATCTTAGTCGATATTATTATTGAGTTTATTTGATTTTATCACTTGTTTTATTTTGATCTTTGCTTTGTTACACTTTGTAGCACTTTGAGATTTTTATTAATGAAAGTGCATTATAAATTGAATTCATTATTATTATTATTATTATTATTAAATAATTACAAATGCAGACTATTCATTTGTAACTTTTCTTTGGATGAAATGTCAGTTTGTCCTCCAGCAGTCTAAGACTACAGCAGCATAACTAAGAGATATCTCAGGAAACCCAAGCCAACCCTAACTATAGGATTTATCAAAAAGTAAAGTCTTCAAACTGGACAATGTGTCAGCCTCATGGACAGAAACTGGAAGTTGGTTCCACCAGAGAGGAGCCTGACAACTGGAAGATCTTCCTCCCGTTCTGCTTCTGGAAACTCTCGGACCCACGAGTAAACCTGCAGTCTGAAGTGAAGAGCTCTGTTGGGATCTGTAATATAACATGCTGGAGTGCACGAGTCCTTGCGTAACTTTTTATGTTTCTACCAAAACGTTCATAACTCTGTAAAATCTTAAACTCTGACATGTAAGTCAGTGCGTGACAGGCACCTCTTTAAGGAATGCTACGTCTTTATTTCTTCAGTATCATCACCACCTGTCATTGCAGATTGACTTACTTCACAAGCAGCTTGAAAACATTGCGACTAATCGCCACGAGTTGGTTTCCAAGTACGAGCAACAACTGCAGAAGGTCAAAGAAGAGGTGAATCAACTTGTTTCATGTGGAGCCAAACGATCACTGTTGTTGTAAATCCATGTTTGTTCAAATCAATAATAATAATGCAGATCTTTCCTGTTTTGATCAAATCATGTGATCGCTTTTAGCTGGACAAGTTAAAGAGAAGTTACCAGAAGCTTCAGCGCAAGCAGCTCAAGGATGCAAATACAGGAGCAAAAGAGGCGGGGCCTTCAAAGGTGAGCGGCCTCTGTGGACATCTTTCCACCGTCTCCTGGTGTGGATTCATCATCTTCACATGCTCCTGCAGGAACAGAACCAGCTGACGGCTCTGGAAGCCCAGAACAAGATCCTGATGGAGCAGCTCTCTGAGCTGACAGTAAGAGCATGTTGCTAACACATGCTTTAAATCTGAAGCCGTGCCTTGTTTTAGTTTTTTTACTCGTGCAGTTTGATTTCCAGAAGCAGCGGGCGTCATGGCGAGTGGACGGAGGACACAGGGAGTGCTGCTCAGAGACGCAGCCGCTCCGTGCTCAGCTGGAGAAGGCTCAGGCCACTGTGCACTCACAGGAGCAGCTGCAGCTGGAACATCTGCAGCCGTTTGAGACGCTGAGCGGACCGTACCAGCAACATGTGAGAGCATCCTGTTGTTACAAAAACAATGTCTAATTAACAGCACAAGCTAAAAGCTTGTCTTAATACATGTGCTCATTAATGACACATCTTTTAAATTAATTCTTGAAAGACTTTGTAGTTTTCTAAATTACGTTTGCACAACTTGTGTGTTGGACTCAGATACATTTTGTCTTGAGGTACTCACACAGGTACAGTCCTGGTAAAAAGGAAGTCCACCTAGTGCAAACTCCAAGCTCCAAAATATGGACAAATCATTCACGTTATGATAGAAGCACCAAAGATGGCTCAAATATATTTTGATATACGCCCTCTAAAAACAGGACCAGCTCCATGAAATATTTTAAGGGTGAGACTGAAGTGAACACCCTCTAAAAGATGAATGACCAGGTACAGATAGTTCATATAAATACAGACAATATCCTCTAATTTAATTAATCCATACAGTTAGGTAACATGTCTGCATGTCGTTCATTATATTATGATCTTACTTTAAGGCTATATGGTGGGAAAACAAATATTGAGAAGAAAGTTAGTCTGAGACTGACCAGTTTATCTGGACTTTTTCATATTTATATGTTTGAGTAATTCAAAGAGACAAACTGAGAAAGCCTCCCATTTATTACCTCTTCCTGCAAATGTTGATGTTAAATGAAAACTAAATAGAAAAGAGTCTCTCTCTTCTAGCTGATGGCATTTGCAGAGAGATAACTCTGCTTGTATTTTCTGTACCAGGACGACCACACCAGTGTGTGCTGTGTGTGACAGCGTCTTGTGATGAGTCGGCCTCATCCCTGACAACGTTTCTCTAATATATTTAGTGTTGCACTGTCTTGGTTTGGGTCAGTGTTTTGTTGATGCCACTACCGTCAGTTGTTCTTTCCTCATTTTTGTCCGTTGGATGTTGAACAAAGTTGAGTCAGGTGCTCTGGATGGATAAAAAAATAAAAAATAAAAACATTAAAAATGTTAACTTTGTTAGGTTTTTCTACCTGGATTATTGAGCATGTATCAGGACGTTTCCTCAGATTGTCAAATTCTAGAAGCATTTAAAAATGTAGTCATGACTGTGTCCTTGACTGAGCAAATAAATTTACTGTTTATTTACACAATTCCCATTCAGTTTTAACTTTTGATGGTGTTTAACCTCAAGCGTTGAAACAGATTTCTCTGTGTCATTATTTAAAAACCAGGCCAACACAAAGATCTGTTTGTGAATAACCACGTCTTTCTGCTTCTGAAGGATCTAAACGTGCCGACCTTCATATGCACGAGTTTTCTCAGTTTGCTCCTCTGAAGAAAACGGGTGTGTTTCACATGTTAACTTTGATTTTGTTTAAGAAATAACGAAGCAGTGGATTTTGTTGCAGGTTTTTGTACAGCTTCAATTGACAGCAGTTTGATGAACATCAGAAAACCTCACAAAAACTCAAACATACTGGAGAAAAATAAAAAGATGAGATGTGTAAAAGTACTTTACGTGAAATACCTGATCACTTCAACATCTGCAGTGTGATGTGCTCACCTCTGATCTAATTAGCTGTAAATCTGCTGTTCCACAGCCGCTGTCAGGACAGACGGAGCTCTACGCCACGCTGGACTCCCAGGATGCATTTCTGCACACAAACAGTCAGGAGCACCAAAGACTTTGTACTGAAGCTGCTGGACTCAAACAAGTGCTGCAAGCTAAAGAGCAGGTCATCCGGTGGGTGTTTACACGATGTCGCCACCAGGGGGCGCTCTCTAACAGGATGCTGTAGTGATGCAGTTGTGCACTGTTTTTGAGTGCAGCTCTCTGGAGGACTGCCTGGCAGCTCAGGGCTGTGCCACGGTGGGAACCCTCAGGGAGGAGCTGGAGAGGACTGCAGCCAGGCTTCAGAGGGCTCAAACATGTGAAGTCCACCTGAAGGCTGAGCTCTCACGTCTGAGAGAGAGGTGAGCTCTACTGATGTACACTAACTAAACCAGGAAGAACATTTTAGGACCAAAGGTTACTTTAAAGACTTAATGTTCCCACCACCTTTCATGTCAGAGTGTTCATCTAAGATCAACTCATGAGGAGAAATGATGGAGATGTTTGTGTCAGTAATGTTAATGTCTCCATCCGTACGTCTGTAAACTTTCTCTTGTCCCTCCCAAAACTTCTAATCCACCCATCATCTTTACCACTTCTTCCTTTTCGGGCAGCGGGGGTTACTGGTGCCCATATCCAGCAGTCACTGTGTGAGAGATGGGGGACACCTGGACAGGTCTCCAGTCCATCACAGGGACACATAGAGACAAAAGAGACAAACAACCATTCACTCTCTCACGCACACCTAGAGACAATTTACAGTTACAATCAGACTAACATTTAATCAATCTAAAAAAAGTTAAGTCTGGTTCTCTGTACATTCAAAAAACAAAACAAAAATTGTAGAAACGTTTCGTCTTTCATCCAAAAGACTTCTTAACAGTGTTGCCAGGTCTCGCAATAGAAACAAGCAACCAGCTCCATCAAAACAAGCCCAACTGGCAACCCACCACATTGTGTAAAACAGAGGCAGCCACCTTACCGTGGTGGAGGGGTTTGAGTGTCCCAATGATCCTAGGAGCTATGCTGTCAGGGGCTTCATGCCCCTAGTAGGGTCACCCAAGGCAGACAGGTCCTAGGTGAGGGACCAGACAAAGTGCAGCCCAAAGACCCCTATGATGAGTTCAATTAATGGAAACAATGTTCCCTCGCCCGGACGCGGGTCACCGGGGCCCCACTCTGGAGCCAGGCCCGGAGGTGGGGCACGCTGGCGAGCGCCTGGTGGCCGGGCTTTTACCCATGGAGCCCGGCCGGGCACAGCCCGAAGAGGAGACGTGGGTCCCCCTTCCCATGGGCTCACCACCTGTGGGAGGGGCCAAAGGGGTCGGGTGCAATGTGGGATGGGTGGTGGCCGAGGGCGGGGACCCTGGCGGTCTGATCCTCGGCTACAGAAGCTGGCCATTGGGACATGGAATGTCACCTCTCTGGTGGGGAAGGAGCCTGAGCTAGTGTGTGAGGTTGAGAGGTTCCGACTAGAAATAGTCGGACTCACCTCAACGCATGGCTCTGGCTCTGGAACCAGTTTCCTTGAGAGGGGTTGGACACTCTTCCACTCTGGAGTTGCCCCTGGTGAGAGGCGCCGAGCAGGAGTGGGCATACTGGTTGCCCCCCATCTCGGTGCCTGTACGTTGGGGTTCACCCCGGTGAACGAGAGGGTAGCCTCCCTTCGCCTACGTGTGGGGGGACGGGCTCTGACTGTTGTTTGTGCCTATGCGCCAAACGGCAGCGCAGATTACCCACCCTTTTTGGAGTCCTTGGAGGGGGTATTGGAGAGTGCACCTCCTGGGGACTCCCTTGTTCTACTGGGGGACTTCAACGCTCACGTGGGCAATGACAGTGAGACCTGGAGGGGTGTGGTTGGGAGGAACGGCCCCCCTGATCTGAACCCGAGTGGTGTTCTGTTATTGGACTTCTGTGCTCGTCATGGATTGTCCATAACGAACACCATGTTCAAGCATAAGGGTGTACATATGTGCTCTTGGCACCAGGACACCCTAGGTCGCAGTTCGATGATCGACTTTGTTGTCGTCTCATCTGATCTGCGGCCGCATGTCTTGGACACTCGGGTGAAGAGAGGGGCAGAGCTGTCAACTGACCACTACCTGGTGGTGAGTTGGCTCCGATGGTGGGGGAGGATGCCGGTCAGACCTGGCAGACCCAAACGTATTGTGAGGGTCTGCTGGGAACGTCTGGCAGAGTCTCCCGTAAGACGGAGCTTTAACTCCCACCTCCGGGAGAGCTTTGAACACGTTCCGAGGGAGGCGGGGGACATGGAGTCCGAGTGGGCCGTGTTCCGCGCCTCTATTGTCGAGGCAGCTTATCGGAGCTGTGGCCGCAAGGTTGTTGGTGCCTGTCGTGGTGGCAACCCTCGAACCCGGTGGTGGACACCGGCAGTGAGGGATGCTGTCAGGCTGAAGAAGGAGTCCTATTGGGCCTTTTTGGCCTGTGGGACCCCGGAAGCAGCAGATAGGTACCGGCAGTCCAAGCGGCATGCGGCTCGGGTGGTTGCTGAGGCAAAAACTCGGGCGTGGGAGGAGTTCGGAGAGGCCATGGAGAATGACTTCCGTACGGCTTCGAGGCGATTCTGGTCCACCATCCGGCGTCTCAGGGGGGGAAAGCGGTACGCGACCAACACCATTTATGGTGGGGATGGCGTGCTGTTGACCTCAACTCGGGATGTTGTGAGTCGGTGGGCGGAATACTTCGAAGACCTCCTCAATCCTACTGGCACGTCTTCCACTGAGGAAGCGGAGCCTGGGGACTTTGGGTCGGGCTCTCCAATCTCTGGTGCTGAGGTCGCCGAGGTGGTTAAAAAGCTCCGCGGTGGCAGGGCTCCGGGGGTGGATGAGATTCGTCCTGAGTTCCTTAGGGCTCTGGATGTTGTGGGGTTGTGTTGGCTTACGCGACTCTGCAATATCGCGTGGACATCGGGGGCAGTTCCCTTGGATTGGCAGACTGGGGTGGTGGTTCCCCTATTCAAAAAGGGGGACCGTAGGGTGTGTTCCAACTATAGGGGGATCACTCTTAAGCCTCCCTGGTAAGGGTTTACAGATCGATCTACGTTCCCACCCTCATCTATGGTCATGAGCTTTGGGTTGTGACCAAAAGAACGAGATCTCGGATACAAGCGGCTGAAATGAGTTTTCTCCACAGGGTGTCTGGACTCTCCCTTAGAGATAGGGTGAGAAGCTCGGTCATCCGGGAGGGACTCAGAGTAGAGCCGCTGCTTCTCCACATCGAGAGGAGCCAGTTGAGGTGGCTCGGGCATCTGGTTAGGATGCCTCCTGGACGCCTCCCTGGTGAGGTGTTCCGGGCATGTCCCACCGGGAGGAGACCCAGAGGAAGACCCAGGACACGCTGGAGGGACTATTGCCTCTTATCAACAGGTCTGGTTCCTGTAAGGTCCCATTGTGGCTAGTTTGGGCCAGTTCCTATGGGACCGGTTTATTTCTGTACCCACTGCACGCTTAGGACCCCTTTAGTGGGCGTGAAGTTCTCCTGCAGTGGGCGGGTAATTCTCCTGCAGTGGGTGGATCATTAATATCAACGCTTCTAACCAGCTGGTGGCGCTAGTGATACATTAAGCTCTTTATTAACCACTAACACACACATTAGAAGAAGAGCTGGAAAAGAACACACACAAAGTGGATGAGCTTGTTTCTTTTTTGAACATTCTGCTTTGTCTGTGGCTTTTTCAGCCACAGACAAATGTTCATATACAGTATATATACTGTATATATATATATATATATATATGTGTG
>JBBPBX010106540.1:0-11427 GCA_038048925.1 Garcialebias charrua
TGTCTGGAGAGCTGGGTGCATCTAAGGAACTGTTGTGAGTGTGCCATCCGTACACAGTGACACTGCAGCTCCACCTTCAACTGAGAGCTTCGATCCACCGGTTCCAAAACCCCGATACAACTTGAGGAGAAAATCAGAACAGACTTAAAATAACATTACATAAAAAGGGGACGTTGTTTGTTGTACATAGTTGTTACAGGAAGAATGAATTTCCTAGCGGTGAGGTTAAGTGTGGTAACCACTTTTGGAATATTGTTTACAGGGCTCACTCTGTGGGTTGCAACGACAGCTAAGACAGGCTCCCCTGAAGTTGTTCACGACAATGTCAACAGATCTTGTGATGAGGACCCTAACTTCTTGCTCAGCAGAGGGGAAGATGGAACAGAGGTTGCAGAGGTTCAGATTCAGGTACACCCAGACTCTGACATTAGCAGATCAAAGAGATCCATGATAGTTAATTTCCTACAGTTTAACTTCACAGTTGGGGTGACTGCATCTGTTAAATTTGACCTTTGCTCTGTGATGTACTGTGGTGCGAGGCAGGAGTCATTTATTTGGGCAGTGAAGTATATTTGTGTGACTTATGGGCATGACATGAATTGCGGGGACTGGAATAATGTGTTGTGTAATTCAGGGCCTGCTGATTGGGGTTACAGACCAGAAAAAGCGAGAAGAGGGAAGTATCCGTTACAGGAACGCTTGTCAATCATACAAGATCATACTAAAAGCACCAGGTGTCTAGCACAAAATACATGTAATTCTTTGATTTTGACTTTAAAGAATCCTCAGAGGCAGGATAGTGACACTTATATACTGGGAGTTCATGTTTCTGGCAAAGATCCAACGAGTCCGTTCAGGATAAATGTGGTTCAGAGGGAGGAAAGTCAGATTGAATCAGATCAAGAGGTGTCTTATATGACAGATGTGACATATGAAGAAAAGTTGGCTTTGGAGACAGGTTTCACACAGCAAAATTACTGGATAGAGTATGTTGAAAATGCAGCAGAACAAGTGAAGTATAAGGATTGCGTTGTTTGTGCGAAGGCCAGGCCAGCGTTATTAATGATGACATCACCTCTTTCAAATGATTCATGTTTTCACTGCATGTTGGAACTACATATGAAGGAAAATCCCTCTGATAGTTGCAAAGGTTTGGAGAAATATTTTCCCATGGCCCCAAGAGATGCAATCCCACCTGTTTTCACTCCAGTGAGAAACTCTTACACTTGTCTGGTTAGGAAAATACAGGGAGGTATATCTGTAGGTGATATTGATTCAAGTTGGTGTAAGTTGAATGTGGATGTTTCAGCTTGGACAAACATGACGAGATTATCTGTAGCACGTGCAGATGTTTACTGGTTTTGTGGTGGTAGAACTCTAAGAAATACGTTGTCTTCAAGATGGTCAGGAATCTGTACACTCGTTTCTTTAATTTCTCCAATTAAGATGGTGAATTTAACAGGACAGGATTTGGAAACTTTCAGGAGCAGTACACATGTTATTGGTGAGTTTGAGAGGAGAAAACGTGACTTTGATCTGTATGTAGATTCTCCAGCATATATTAACGCTATCGGAGTCCCGCAAGGAGTCCCGGATGAATACAAATTAGTTGATCCTATTGCAGCTGGTTTTGAGTCTATGATTCCAACTATAACTGTAAATAAAAACGTAGCCAGGATTAATTACATTCATTTTAATGTTCAGAGGCTGAATAATTTGACAAGAGATGCACTTGAGGGCGCACATCAGCAGCTAGCAGCAACATCACTGATGGCCTATCAAACGAGATTAGCTGTGGACTTTCTTTTGGCTGAGAGAGGTGGTGTCTGCTCTATGTTTGGACAAGAGTGTTGTACTTTCATCCCAAATAACACAAGTCCAGATGGTTCATTTACAAGGGCTCTGGATGGTTTGAAATCTCTGTCTGAGGAACTAGCTGAAAGCTCTGGAGTTCAGAACCCTCTGAGTGAGTGGTTCATCTCTACTTTTGGAAGATGGAGAGCTGTTGTCGTCACAGCTGTGATTACAATATTCGCAGTTGTGGTTATGTTAATTTGTTGTGGATGCTGCTGCGTTCCTTGTGTGAGGCATTTCTGCTTGAAGTGCATCAGTAGCGCAGTGGATGATAGGTTTCCTAAGCTGCCTTCCTATCAGATGGCTGTACAGGCAGGAGAGGGCTTCCCCCTTACAGGTGTCTATGAGGAAGAAGATGAAGACGATGAAGATGAGATGGCCTGACTTGGCTAAAGCATAGTTTAGATTCTTTGCTAAGGTTAACACATACCAGAAATGGAGCAGAGTATATGCAATGTTTTGAAGTTGTTAAGAGTTGATAAATCAAATTTTGGGAAATTTAAGGGTTTTTGAGACAGTATTGAATTTATAAGGTCAAATTAAAGTCCAGTTGTTTTTTATTGAACGCCTTTTTAAAGGTATTGAATTTAACTTCATTATTCCTGCATATACCCTGTTGAGGCGTGATATTTGATAGGAGGGACAGTCCGCTTCATTTTATTGTTTTGTTTTTATTTTTATTTGTTTTATGGTTTCATTTTTACATTTATTTTTGTTTGTTTTTGTTTATTCTTTATTACTTTTCCCGTTTGTTTTGTTTATTTCTTATTACATTTATTTGTTGTTTTGTTTATTTTGTTTATTTCTTATTACATTTATTTGTTGTTTTGTTTATTTTGTTTATTTCTTATTGCATTTATTTGTTTTTTGTTTGTTTTTGTTTATTCTTTATTACTTTTTCCGTTTGTTTTGTTTATTTCTTATTACATTTATTTGTTGTTTTGTTTATTTTATTTTTATTCTTTGTTTTTGGTTGATTTCTTTGCTTTTTGTTACATTTATTTTTTAGATTGTTAGTTTTGTATTGCGTTTCCAGCATATAAGCTCTGACGGTTACCGTATATTTTCTTACGTAGTTTTGTTACCAATTAGTATTGATGCTTATTTTTATATAAGGGATTTATATTCTGGGTGGGTAACTTAGATGTAATATTGTTGTGGGTGGGAATGTTAGCGATTTCCATTGTGTATCCAGTTTTTAATTGCATACGCACATAGTACATATAGGGTTTTTGTTGACATGATGTTTGTCATGTCAAAAGGGGAATTGAAATATATGTATATCAGTATTACACCTGAAGCACACATATTATGCGTTATGATTTATGTTCACTTAATTCCACCATATAATGTGAAAATATATTCAAGATGGAACCTTTATTTACGGGTTTTATTTCCAATAGGGAAGAGTTTTTCAGTTACACGCCTGTACAATACAACACACCCAACATTTGATGATTGACATATGAAGCTGATAGCTTGTTGGCTGAGAGGCGGATCACTCACAGAGTAGGGGAAGTTCTAGGGCGGTTCCAAGGCGGTTCGGTTCCAGGATTGGTCCCACGAGGCGATGACGTCATCTAGAGGTATAAAACCGTGGTCCGCCTTCGAAGATGTGTGTGTGTTGGACTGTGTTTGGAGTCAGGTCTGTTGGTCGCTGTAAGGTTTATTCTTATAATGTACAATAAACCTGCCTAAAACTTGCACATTCGTTTCAGAGCTTTCCTTCAACTTTTGAACCGCAACATCGCTTCATCCTTCACTGACAGGAATGAGGAAATGGATTTGTCACAACTCACGAGCGAATTAAAACATGTCCAACGTTGCTTCGTGAACCTCTGATGATTTCTGCTGGATTTTGTTGTTGGATGAGTGATTCATGGTTTTATTAAATTTTTTAAACAGTTATATTATCATATAAACACAGAACTTCGGAGCGCAGAGACAGGAGGAGGTGGAGCATTCCAGACATTCCAGACCAGCGCTGACAGAAAGAGGAAGTCACGAGCGAATTAAATCATGTCCAAACGTTGCTTCGTGAACCTCTGATGATTTCTGCTGGATTTTGTGTTGTAGGACTAGCGCTCCATGGTTTTATTTTATTTTATTAGAAGGTTTTATTACCATAAACACAGAATATCGCAGCGGCTCTGAGCAGAGAGCAGCAGGGGCGGAGCAGATCCCAAGTTCAGCTGCAGAGCACGGACTGTGCCATATATGGCTCTGAGGGGAGGGAGCAGAATGCTTTTCTGCGCTGAAAATATTTCTAAGTCCCAGAGTGTTCGAGTGTTCAAATATCGCAGACCCCAGCTTTAAGGAAACTAATGAATAAACAGGGTATATACAGAAATTCTTGAGTTAAATTTAATACCTTTTTAATACCATCACAATATTTTTTAATACCATCACGACACTGAGCTGCAACCGTAGCGGCAACCTCTTGTACTTCAGTTCAGAGCAACTAATTGTAAAGTGATAGATTACTGTGATTTTCTTCCTAAACTTTGGTAGCAAATGTACTTTTATAATAATTACTGGATACATCAAGTTTGTTCTTGCCTCAATAAAAGCACTGACCTATTTGTTATTTAAATCTAACCCAAGACAAAAAGTTATTTAATTGTTCCCACACACAACCTATCTCTAATGGCAAACAAAAAAATTGTCAACTTGAAAACAGAACAGTTTCACTAAAAGAATTTAACACTAAAAACATGCACAATTCAAAAAGAGAGGGAGAAAAATAATAACTACGGTACTGTATTTTTCAGCCTGTAAGTTGCCGTTTTTTTGCATAATTTACATGCCCTGCGACTTACAGGCTGAAGTGACATATTTATAGATTTTCCCCATATTTATAAACCATTTTTTGACCGAGATATGACCGTTTCCATTCATTCTGACGAAAAAAAAAAAAAAACAGCAGTACTTGATGGCAGCAGAGTACCGTAGTACCGGTAATACGGTACTAGTATGGCATGCTGTTGGCTGTTGTATCATGTAATAGGAAAATGTGGCTATAATGACAAATTCAAAAAAGTTCAAGACAAAAACAACTGAACTTTATTTATTATACTATACTTAATACTTTATTGTTTTTTTTTCTTGCACTTTTTAGAATTTACCATGTCCTGGATGACTGAGAATCTTCACTAGCCATTAATGACTCAATCGGCCTGCCATACTATCACCACCAACCCTCTGCTGGAAACAGTCAAAACAGCTGCACCACCCCGGAGAATTTGACCATTAAAGTGCATTTATTAAGCAAATGATAGACTGAGACACACCTCTGCTATAATTTCGAGCTAACAAATAATTGTTTAGGTGCTTTTCTTGTTAAATTTTGGAGAAATGAGCCGTGTTCCTACTTCCTGTTTCTTTTTACAGACATGACAATAAGCCTCTCGGCTGTTGGCTGAAGCCAGTCTCTGAATGTGGCGTCCTCTCACCAGAGGTCTGAAAACTTACATTCCCCCGATAGTTCTGGAAGCTCTGTTGGATGGCCTTAGGCGCGAACGCACACTGACCGACGATATGACGTCATTGATTTAGCCTAGGTCCTACTCTGACATAAAATTAGAAAAGATAAATAAATTCACAGGATTTTTTTCACCAATAGAACGGGAAAAATATAGTCGTGTAGGTTTTTAAAAAATTAATACCTCGTCAGATGACGTTTATTACTTTTTAATACTTTTTAATGGCCTTAATTTGTGTTAATTTCATTTACTACCTTTTAATACCTTTTACAACCTCGCAGATACCCTGATAAAACTGCTGCCTTCATACATCTATTATGTCTCTCTACGTGAGTGTAGCTACAGCGTGCGCTCACAGGACATTATTACCTGCAGTGTTCCCTCAGTGCGGACTGAACTTGACAAAAGGGCCTTCTCCTACTCTGTTTCCTGGAATATCTTACAAAAAGATCTGCAGCTCTCGACCTTGACCTCTCTACATGGCTTTAAGAATCTGTTGGACTCCTGGCAAGAACCAATGCAGACATGTTCCTGTTTCTTCTACATTCACCTATAATCTAGTTGTTTTTGCTACCTTTTTTTTTTGCCATCTTATTTTAATTTGTAAAAAAAAAAAATCTGTATAACTTTTTTATAATTGTCTATTGTTGTCATCATTCTTTGTTGAAATCAGGTCTCTCTTGTAAATGAGTCCTCGAGGTTCAATGGGATTAACCTGTCTAAAGGTTGCATGTAAAAGAACTCAGTCTCTGGTCTTCTCTGCCAGTATTCATATGGTATTAGATTGGTTTAGCAAGTTTCCATGTCAGAACCAGTCACATGACTGATGCTGTATTCAGTGGGAAATGGGAATTCCAACCATCCATCCATTATGTTGACCTGCTTCTTCCTTTCTGGGCTGTGGGGGTCACTGGTGCCCATATCCAGCAGTCATTGTGTGCAGGGACACCCTGGACAGGTCACAAGTCCATCACAGGGACACAAACCAGACAACCATTCACTCTCACACATAGGGACAATTAGTTACCAATCAGTCTAACATGCATGTTTTTGGTCTGTGGGAGGAAACCAGAGTACCTGTAGAAAACCCACGCGTCTACGGAGAGAACATGCAAACTCCACCCAGAAAGGTCTCATCAGGATTTGATCTTGCAACTTTCTCTGAGGCAACAGCTCTACCAACTGCACCACTAGGCTACCCCAAATGGAAATTCTTACAAAGAAAAATAAAGTTACCGGTACATTCGTTTTAGGAACAATACAATATCTAAAGTACAGGTAGAGCATTATTGCCATATTTATCACAAGTTAACCAAGTACAAATAATTGGTTAATAGCAACACAAACCAGTTAAGAGCATGCTTGTTTTTCTTTTGAAAGTGAATGCAACCAAAATTAAAGGTGGGTGGAGGTATGGAGGAAGAGACGGGCATTTCCACTCTGCACTTCTTCTGTGACCTTACTGTGCCAAGCAAATCTGAACTTTTGACGTTTTGATCCCTTAACTATAAAACTATACAGTATATGAATGCAGTTGGAGGACATAGAGGCAGTTGGAGTGAGGACAGAGTGAGACAGAGGATGACTCACTGTGGCAACCGCAGAAGAGGGAAAACCTGAAAGAAAAAGTACAAAAATATGTTTCCCCACGTTGTTCTTTCAGTATTTGCTGCATGTTCTCCAACTCTTGTCAACAAATGTAGGAGGGCAACACTGTTCTACAATGAATTAGTCCAACAACACACTTACTTCGTAACAATCCACACACTTGTTTTTAATAACTTTTTTTACAGTACTGAAACAACTTGTTTTTAATAACTATTTTTTTTACAGTACTGAAAAAACAAAAAATAATAATGTGGTGCATTCACATTTTTCCCAACGGATTCTTTGCCAGTTTGATCTCTTCAAGGGTAAAACAGTGAAAAGCTTTTAGCTGGATCTGTCCATGTAAAAACTCAATGGAATAGGAAGACTGGGCCCGATTTAAAAGTTATCCAAAAAGATCTGATGAATGTGTTTTATTGTCTGCATTAAGATTTTACTTCCCATTTATGAGGATTTACTGCTTCTCTGCAAGAGACAATAAATCAGGTTCCCAGTCTTTGTCTGTAAAATGACTTAGAAAACAACTCCCCATCCAGTCTTCTTTAGAGTTCATCTTCTACGCAACGTAGGTGTACACTTCACGATCCTCTGGCGTCCGTGCCAAATATTCTCTTTCTATTAGTCCTTCTATGCGCTTTTTGATTACCACAGGACTGGGAAGGAAGCGTGCTCGGAGCTGCTGAGTCACCTGAAAAAACAGTGAAACAAGTTGTACTTATTAAAGATAGCTCTTTAGAATAGTTATTTTAAGTAAGTCTAAAAAAGCTAAGTCTGGTCCTCTGGACATTCAAAAAACAAAACAAAGCAAAAGAATTGTAGAAACGTTTCGTCTTTCGTCCGAAAGACTTCCTCAGTCTGAGCTGCTGTATTCAGCTCAGTCTTATAAATAACACCCTCTCACAGTGGATCAACCAGTTGGCTGATGACAGCCGAAACCAGCTGCTCACATGATCAAGGAGGACCATCAGCTTAGCGATGGATCATTAGCACCCTGATGGTTGTTTGCTATTCACAGAGGGCTGAGGGCATCAGGGTATTTTAAAGGTCCACTGACATGATTTTTTTTTTACTATTCATAAAATTGCTCAAAATATATATATTTTAACATTCAAATATGTAGATCGATCGGTAAATTGAGAGCTTTGCCTTTTGACTCAGCTCTCTCTTCACCACGACAGACCGGTACAGCGCCCGCTTCACTGCGGACGCTGCACCTATCCGCCTATCGATCTCACGCTCCAGTTTTCCCTCATTCGTGAACAAGACCCCGAGATACTTAAACTCCTCCACTTGGGGCAGGACCTCCTCCCCGACCCGGAGAGGGCATGCTACCCTTTTCCGGCTCAAGACCATGGCCTCGGATTTGGAGGAACTGATCCTCATCCCGGCCGCATCACATTCAGCTGCAAACCGCTCCAGCGAAAGCTGTAGATCACGAGCTGATGAAGCCAATAGGACCACATCATCTGCAAAAAACAGAGAAGCGATTCTAAGGCCACCAAAACGGATCCTCTCAACACCTTGGCTGCGCCTAGAAATTCTGTCCATAAAAGTTATAAACAGAATCGGTGACAAAGGGCAACCTTGGCGGAGTCCAACTCTCACCGGAAACGAGCCTGACTTACTGCCAGCGATGCGGACCAAGCTCTGACACCGGTCGTACAGGGACCTAACAGCCCATATCAAAGGGCCTGGTACCCCATACTCCCGGAGTACCCGCCACAGAACCCCCCGAGGGACGCGGTCGAATGCCTTTTCCAAGTCTACAAAGCACATGTAAACTGGTTGGGCAAACTCCCACGCACCCTCCAGGACCCTGTTGAGGGTGTAGAGCTGGTCTAGTGTTCCACGACCAGGACGAAAACCACACTGCTCCTCCTGAATCCGAGGTTCGACTATCCGACGGACCCTCCTCTCCAGAACCCCTGAATAGACCTTACCAGGGAGGCTTAAGAGTGTGATCCCTCTATAGTTGGAACACACCCTACGGTCCCCCTTTTTGAATAGGGGAACCACCACCCCAGTCTGCCAATCCAAGGGAACTGCCCCCGATGTCCACGCGATATTGCAGAGTCGCGTAAGCCAACACAACCCCACAACATCCAGAGCCCTAAGGAACTCAGGACGAATCTCATCCACCCCCGGAGCCTTGCCACCGCGGAGCTTTTTAACCACCTCGGCGACCTCAGCACCAGAGATTGGAGAGCCCGACCCAAAGTCCCCAGGCTCCGCTTCCTCAGTGGAAGACGTGCCAGTAGGATTGAGGAGGTCTTCGAAGTATTCCGCCCACCGACTCACAACATCCCGAGTTGAGGTCAACAGCACGCCATCCCCACCATAAATGGTGTTGGTCGCGTACCGCTTTCCCCCCCTGAGACGCCGGATGGTGGACCAGAATCGCCTCGAAGCCGTACGGAAGTCATTCTCCATGGCCTCTCCGAACTCCTCCCACGCCCGAGTTTTTGCCTCAGCAACCACCCGAGCCGCATGCCGCTTGGACTGCCGGTACCTATCTGCTGCTTCCGGGGTCCCACAGGCCAAAAAGGCCCAATAGGACTCCTTCTTCAGCTTGACAGCATCCCTCACCGCCGGTGTCCACCACCGGGTTCGAGGGTTGCCACCACGACAGGCACCAACAACCTTGCGGCCACAACTCCGATAAGCTGCCTCGACAATAGAGGCGCGAAACATGGCCCACTCGGGCTCAATGTCCCCCGCCTCCCTCGGAACGTGTTCAAAGCTCTCCCGGAGGTGGGAGTTAAAGCTCCGTCTTACGGGAGACTCTGCCAGACGTTCCCAGCAGACCCTCACAATACGTTTGGGTCTGCCAGGTCTGACCGGCATCCTCCCCCACCATCGGAGCCAACTCACCACCAGGTAGTGGTCAGTTGACAGCTCCGCCCCTCTCTTCACCCGAGTGTCCAGGACATGCGGCCGCAGATCAGATGAGACGACAACAAAGTCGATCATTGAACTACGACCTAGGGTGTCCTGGTGCCAAGAGCACATATGGACACCCTTATGCCTGAACATGGTGTTCGTTATGGACAATCCATGACGAGCACAGAAGTCCAACAACAGAACACCACTCGGGTTCAGGAGCTCGGCCGGGCACAGCCCGAAGAGGAGACGTGGGTCCCCCTTCCCATAGGCTCACCACCTGTGGGAGGGGCCAAAGGGGTCGGGTGCATTGTGGAATGGGTGGTGGCCGAGGGCGGGGACCCTGGCGGTCTGATCCTCGGCTACAGAAGCTGGCCATTGGGACATGGAATGTCACCTCTCTGGTGGGGAAGGAGCCTGAGCTAGTGTGTGAGGTTGAGAGGTTCCGGCTAGAAATAGTCGGACTCACCTCAACGCATGGCTCTGGCTCTGGAACCAGTTTCCTTGAGAGGGGTTGGACACTCTTCCACTCTGGAGTTGCCCCTGGTGAGAGGCGCCGAGCAGGAGTGGGCATACTTGTTGCCCCCCATCTTGGTGTAGTTCCCACCCTCATCTATGGTCATGAGCTTTGGGTTATGACCGAAAGAACAAGATCTCGGATACAAGCGGCTGAAATGAGTTTTCTCCGCAGGGTGGCTGGACTCTCCCTTAGAGATAGGGTGAGAAGCTCAGTCATCCGGGAGGGACTCGGAGTAGAGCCGCTGCTTCTCCACATCGAGAGGAGCCAGTTGAGGTGGCTCGGGCATCTGGTTAGGATGCCTCCTGGACGCCTCCCTGGTGAGGTGTTCCGGGCATGTCCCACCGGGAGGAGACCCAGAGGAAGACCCAGGATACGCTGGAGGGACTATGTTTCTCGGCTGGCCTGGGAACGCCTTGGGATTCCCCCAGAGGAGCTGCTCCAAGTGGCTGGGGAGAGGGAAGTCTGGGCCTCCCTACTTAGGCTGCTACCCCCGCGACCCGACCCCGGATAAGTGGAAGAAAATGGATGGATGGATGGATTTAAATATGTTCGTTTTGCAAACAAAATGATAAATCACTTTAATTTTGCTTTAAAAGTGATTATGAACTTCAAGTCGTGTTTAATCATGGGAAATCCGATTACCTGCGAACGCACCATCGGTGACGTAGTGTGAGGCAGAGCTCTGGGCTTGTCACAGTGCGCGGGTATGAGCAGCTCACATGAAGGTAAGTCTGATACAGCATCAGACCTAAATTAGATCCTGTTGTTTCTTGTTCCATCACCTAAACTATTTTCTGCTTCCCAAAATGAAGACAAATAGCTCAAATCTTCACATACTCGATTGCTAAATTCGTCGGGTTTTAAATTGTCCGCTATTAAAGAGACCAGAGCCCTCTGCCTCACACTCTGCACACCACGTCACAGATGGTGCGTTTGCGTGTAATCGGATTTCCCATGATTAAACACGGCTTGAAGTTCAAAAACACTTTTAAAGCAAAATTAAAGTGATTTATCATTTTGTTTGCAAAAACGAACATATTTAAATGATAATATATATATATATATTTGAGCAATTTTATGAAT
>JBBPBX010106542.1:0-11426 GCA_038048925.1 Garcialebias charrua
AGGCGCGCGCTGCAGGTGCAACACGTCACTCAGGAGAACTTCAACAGAAAAAGATTCCAACAGAATCTCAGACACGACTAGATTTAGTTCTTCGGTTTTAACTGAAGCAATGCAGATCGCCCGCCAGCACCACAGTTTGAAGCTCACATCATTTGTAATGGGAGTGATGGAGCTGAAAGAGTTTAATAAGATGTGTCAGCCCTCACGAGCACACTCATCCTCAACAACTTCACACAAACTGACCACTCATTGTGTTAAACTGTGATCCACGTGCAACTAGTAAAGGTTTCTTTAAAGTGAGTTTGCAGGTTTATAGGATATTTTGCTAACACAACTGACCAGTAACACAGACAAAGAAAGTGACTGTTTCACCTTCAATGGAGGTAATAATAAATACATAACCTCCATAAAAATGAAGCTCTTTAAGTTTTTATTCAAACAGGGCACAGAAATAATAAACTCATGTCATGTTTTATTAAATGTGAAGCAGATGAGAACAGCTGCCTGTGTATTGTGTTAAAGCATTCACACTCTTGACATCCCTTATTTGACTCATAACTTATTCCACGATTTTTTTCACTTTCAATTTTCAAAAATTCACACATCAAATCTGTCTCTGCTCTTTTCAGCTTCGACATTTCCACCATTTTTTAATGCTTTCCCTTGTTCCCTTTCAGTCATGACTCTCGGTGCAACATATGCTATGGGAATTGTGCCCCCGCGCGATTACCTGAAGGAATACATTCACGCCTTTACGGCAGGAGTGTCAGCGTTGTGCCAGAGACCCCGCCCTCTGGGTACTTAAGCCGCTGACGCCCATACATCATTCTCTTCTTTTGCCCTTCACCTGGCTTAAAACCTGAACTTCGTGGGACTTCTCTGTTGTCGCATCGCTCGATTGAGGTGAGCTTGTTCCCTACGCTGAGTGTACAGAGAAATTTTCCTGCGTACTGCTGGGCTGGCGAAAGCTAGTCCAGCATTTTTCTACTTACCTCAAAGTTTTCTTCTCTTTCCGCAGCTGCTTCGCTCGACAGCGCTAACTGCGTCACAACACTCCCTGCTAACCATTAGCAGGCTAGCCAGCGAAAGCAAGACGACGGAGAGGACGGCTTCGAACAAAAGGAAGCTAGGAACAACCTCGACGCTTCTCGTCTCCGGACATGGCTCCCGAGAAGGGAAAACGGAGGACAAAGAAGAAGAAAACCAGCAGGACGACGAGCCCTCGCTCGCGCCCCTGCCCCAGCGGATGTAGCTACTCCCTCTTGGCGACGGACACCCACGAGGCCTGTCCTGTCTGCCTAGGGCTTCTGCACGCGAGAAAAGCGTTGGAATTCCCCGACTCCTGCTCCCACTGCTGTCGGATGTCGACGGTAGTGAGGAAATGCCGCGCGGACGCGTTGGCTAAATCCATGGCGAATGCCGCGGCGCTGAAGGTCGCATGCCACACAAAGCTGCTCGCTCCCGAAGTGGAGCTCTAGAACGTGGACCTGGAATGCAACGGCCGAGTCGGGGATGAGAACATGTCGGACTCTTCGATTGCCGTCGAGGACTCGACGCCCGAAGTGTCTGACCAAGACGCCAAGTACGGTACACAGAGGAGAAAGTGTGGATTCCTCCCAGAACCTGGCGCAAATTCTATCGGAACTGGACGTGTCAATCCCTGCTCTGTTCGACATGTGCCATAAGGCGGCGGATGCCGTGCAGGTCGCGTGGCCAGACCCCACGCCTCGCCAACTGGCTACGAGGCTGGCGGGAAACTACTTCTATGCGAAGCAGCCGACAACGTCGCAAAAAATGCCCATTTTCCCGGACTTCCTCATGGAGCTCAAACGCTCCTGGGTGGAACCCGGAGCTCCCATGACGCTGCCACTATCCCGACTCCTGGATGTCGCTGGAATGGAGACAGCGGGCCTCGCCAGCGCACCCCTGATAGAGGAGACCCTGGCGGCTCACCTGGCCCCCGCAGCTATGGGGACGAAACCAGAGCTGCCCAGCAACGCCTGCCGCGCTTCGGAGAAACAGCTTGAAAAGTGCTACAAGGCTCAGGGCCTCGAGGCTCGCGCAATGAACGCATCAACCATGGTGCAGGCTTACCTGGCAGAAAAACTGCAGGATCTCCAGGTAACAAAAAACAAGCAGGCCGCAACGGAGGCCATGGAGGAGGCCCGCCGCGCCTCTGGCCTCGTGCTCCGCATGATGGGGACAATAGCCATTTCGCAAGGCAGAGCAATGGCGGAAATAGTTGTCGCCCAGCGCCATCTTTGGCTGACGTTATCGGACCTCCCGGGAAAACCAGAGGTCCACCTTCCTCCAGCACCCGATCGAGTCGACGGGACTCTTCGGGGGAGCCCTGGAACGCGTCCAGGCCAGGCTGGAACAAAGACGCAAACAGGCGGAAGCCCTCCGCGAGGGGCTGCAGAGAAAAAGCTTTGCACCCCCAAAGGAAGACATGCGTGGCCTTCCACGGAAGAGACCCGCTGGTGACAGTGAGACTTTCCAGTACCGGCCGATGCCTCTTCAGTGACCCCGTGTGGAACTCAGATTCGGGCCTGATGAAGCAGGACGAACTGATAATTTTACAGGTTTGCCCGTCCACGCGGTATGGGAACCTAACCTTTTGAGCCCAGTCTCTACTTGTAAAATACTACGAGGAGCTGGTGACATGTGTGCATACACCAAACATGACTCGCCTACTGTATGTGTAATCAAAACAAACACTGTTTGTTGCCTATTGTATGTGTGATCAAACTGCATGTACAAAAATAAAAGTACCAAAGCACAAACTGCTCTGGTTCTTGACTCGAGTCCCATTTTTATAAAACACAAACCACGTGGTCAAACTATGAACCACAGCAAGATACAGATGGTCCCAGACTTACGAGCGCATCGACTTACGAGGTTCCGGACTTACGAGCTGACTAACGAACAGTAAAGTTGTACAGAACATACAGAAAATACAGCACTGGTATATGTTTTTAGATGAAAGTACGTTGGCTAACAGTTTGTAAACAAGTTTCTGAGCATGTTTATGAACCAGTATGTACGTTTGTGTCGAAAAACGGGTGTTCGTAGTAGCGCTAGCATACATTTTCCGACTTACGACCAAAAATCCGGACTTACGAGCGACACGTGTTTCGTGTTCCGACATACGAGTTTTCGTGTTGCGAGCACCTCGTAGTAACAGAACTCGCTCGTAAGTCGGGGACTACCTGTACACAAGCTCTGTCGGAGACAGTCAGATCTTGCAATATCTTCTGTTGGGCTGACCAACCTGCTCGAAAGAGCGCGAGAGGGGTCAAAGGCCATCCCTCCTGCACTAAAACACGACGAGCAGCAATTGGGGATGCCTTCCAGGCTCATGGCGCACGCGCAGGCCTGGAAGGGGTGTCTACCAAATGATTGGGTCATGACAACGATATGTCATGGGCTCAAGTTGCAGTTCACCAGGAGACCGCCCCCCTTCACAGGGGTACTGCAATCAAAGATTAACCCTACACGCGTACACGTGTTGAGGGAGGAAGTTTTGACGATGCTGCAGAAGGGAGTGATTAGTTTGGTCTCAGGACGCAAACTACGCTCCGGCCACTACAGCAAGTACTTCCGGGAGCCCAAAAAGGATCATTCCCTGAGACCGATTCTGGATCTAAGGACTCTGAATAAGAGAATAAAAACTTTTAAGTTCAAGATGCTTACATTGCGGCAAGTTCTCCAGTCCGTGAGACCAGGAGACTACGCATGTACAATGGATTTGAAAGATGCCTATTTCCACATAGGCGTGTGGAGGAAACACAGAAAGTTCCTCCGTTTTGCTTTCGAAGGGAACGCTTATGAATTCAAAGCTTACCCTTCGGTTTAAAGACGGCTCCTCATACATTTACTAAATGTCTGGATGCAGCCCTGACCCCCCTTAGAAATCAAGGACTCAGGGTTATGAATTACTTGGATGACCTGCTGATTCTGGCTGAGAAGCAGAATGTAGGCCCAGTCACACTCCTATGGGGTGATCTCTCACCTGGAGTCTCTCGGGTTTGTCATAAACCTACAAAAGAGTGATCTAACTCCATCACGGGTTACCGTATTTCTGGGAGTACAGATCGACACTGTCTGGTACAGAGCATGGCTCTCAAATGAACGAGTTTCCTCTATTCGCCATTGCCTGGAAAGATTTAAACTGGATCAACGGGTCCCTATGATAACGTGCCAACGCCTTTTAGGCCTCTTGGCGGCAGCCATACCCTGTGTGCCACATGCATTGCTGAAAATGCAGGCCATACAAGTATGGCTAAACCAACAGACACAACCCGCCCTGCCTAGTCGAGCAAGAAAGGTTAGGATCGATTCAGAGTGCCTGAAAGCCTTAGAACCTTAGAGAAATTTGTCTGTTTTCACGGAAGGGGTCCTGCTGGGAAGGGTGTCATCTCGTGTGGTCATCATGACAGACGCCTCAAAAACAGGATGGGGGGCGATCTGCAGAAATCAGAACGCCCGCGGCCTTTGGAATAAACATGAAGCGAGATTACATATCAACTTCCTGGAGTTGCTGGCCGTATTCCTGTCATTAAAATACTTCTTCAGCAAATGTCTGATTGCAGGGCAACATGTCCTGGTGTAATCAGATAACAGGACCACAGTGTCCTTCATCAACAGAGAAGGAGGGACAAGGTCCCGGGCCCTCCTTGGACTGACGCAGAAGATGCTCACATGGTGTGCTCCAAGAATCTTGTCACTTAGGGCGACTCATGTCCCCGGTGAACTAAATTATGGAGAAGATATCCTCTCAAGAGGGCCTCTCCTGGCATCAGAATGGAGCCTGAACCCACAGATTGTGGAGCAGGTCTGGTCACGATTTGGGAGAGCCTCTGTGGACTTGTTCGCTTGCAGAGCTAGCTCACAATGTGACCTTTACTTCTCCTTGAGGGAAACAGACGCACCCTTGGGAATGGATGCTCTGGCACATGATTGGCCAGCAGGGGTGCTCTACTATGCCTTTCCACCTGTCCCTCTGATCGAGGTGACACTGGAACGTGTACGCCAGGGAGCCCTCTCCCTGATCCTGATAGCCCCCAGATGGCCGCAGAAACCGTGGTTCCCGGAGTTGATCTCAATGTTATCAGGGATACCATGGCAATTGCCTCCTCACAGGGACCGGCTGACTCAGGCACGTGGGCAGCTTCTACACCCACGTCCGGAGTTGTGGCGGCTTTCAGCCTGGCCTTTGAAGGGAACCGGCTGAGAGCCTAAAGCTTGGTTTATACTCTTGTCTTACATCTTTTACCCCCCGTTGAGTGAACCCAGCGATGATGCAATTGCGTTTGTGTCACCGACCGCATTGAGTGTTTATACTTGGCAAGACGTGGGGGATACATTATAATAAATCCCTCCCTCTTCCCTCCCACTGCATTTCTCGGCGAGTTCCTCTCCTCGGGGGGGACTAGCCAGGATTTCATGAGGGGCGGTTCGTTTAGAAGAAATTGGACCTCAAAAGACAGACATGCCTCAGTGGTCCCGCGGGGAATGCGTCGGCACTCCACTCAAAAGACTCGGGTTCAATTCCCACCTGGTTGAACTTTATTTTTATTTTTATTAAATTTATTCATTTCAAATAGTAAAAACACAAGAAAATTATTTACAAAACCACATTATAAAACAAAACAATACATGAAATGAAAGGAGGCAGAAGAAGAAAAAAGTCTAATTATTTCTGCCCCTTCTTCAAACAAAATTAACAGCCTTTGGATGTTTGAGGGTAATGAGAAATTCTGAGCTTTGAACAATAATAAAAGAATATTATAGTCAACCAATTCGTAAAAAAAAAACTTTAGCAATTTCAATTTATGAAACAAAACATTTGATGGATGGCAGTAATGTTTTCTTGTAATAATTCTTATGGCTCTCTTCTGTAAAATAAAATAGGCTTTAGTTACAGTTTTGCACGCTGTACCCCAAATATCTATCCAGTAAATTAAGTGCGGGAGTATAACCGTATTATATAACAAAAAAAAAAGTCAACCAAGTGAGATTCAAACTCACGTCTTTGAAGTGGCTGCGCAAGTTTTTTCCACTCGACCACCACGGCTTGTTGCATCACAACAGAGTTTTCTTTGTTTTAAAGGCTGCGTGCAGGCGCAATCTTCTTCCTTTTGTCAACTTTACAACTTTACACGCGCATGCCTTTGTGTGCGCGCGCGTGTTCGTAAATATAATATATATATATATATATATATAAATATATATGTATTGGTGTGTGTGTGTGTGTTGGGTGCAATGCGCAAAGTGCTGAGACGCACGGTTTGCGTGCGCGCGCGCACACATACAAGTTTCTCTTCAAAACTATCCATGTCTGTCAAAGCAAAAACAAAAAACGCCCACAAACTTTGAACCAATCACACGCTGCGAGCCGCATCGTCGGCGTCTCGGAGTTCTGCTTGGGGGCTACGTACAAGACGAGCTGTCACCGGGGGATCGCAGCGGGAGTGCGGCCAGAAATTGCGCAATGTTTGTTCACTCAACGGGGGGTAAAAGACGTAAGACAGGGAGTCTTGCGGAGTATAACCCAGCCTTAAGGCTTTGATTGCTTTATCCCAAAACAAACAGCAACAACATACACAAGGGTGCCCCTTGGTGTTTATGTTTGCTTAGGAGATGTTCAATGGAGGGGGTTCCCCTCTCCTTAACAGATCTCCAACATCAGGATGGGCTCCACTTGCCAGTCGTGCCCCTTGTATATGTAAAAAAAAAAAATCCCTGGGGACTTGGGAGGTTACCCTGTGCTTGACCTGGGTTTTCGACCTCCACATTGCCACCCAATTACTAGTGGCGTAATGGGTCCCTTGCTCCTTTCCTCCTGTTTCTCAAGTTTTTTCCAGAGAAAAAAGGAGATGATGAGTATTCACACTAGTGGAGCACGCTTATGCTGTCTCTAGCTGTTTTTATCTATATGTCCAGTGGTAACATCAAGCTGATGTTTTTACATTTGGCATTTTTTCTTCTCAGCCTGTGCTCTCTACATACCTTGTAGAAAGCAGCTGGGAAATACCTGTCTTTTAAGGCAGATATTCTCACATGCATTTTGCTGATCATTTCAAGGGCGTGAATGAATTACATTCCCATAGCATATGTTGCACCGAGAGACATGACTGAAAGGGAACTGAAAGTTATGCACCATAACTCATGTTCCCTGAAGGAAGGAAGTAACGAGTTGCAACATATCTGGCCCTTTTCAATGCTGAAAGCTCGGTGAAGTGCATTTTGGAGAATGATGTATGGGCGTCAGCGGCTTATGTACCCAGAGGGCGGGGCCTCTGGCACGACGCTGACACTCCTGCCGTAAAGGCGTGAATGTATTCCTTCAGGTAATTGCGCGGGGGCGCAATTCCCATAGCATATGTTGCACCTCGTTCCCTTCCTTCAGGGAACATGAGTTATGGTGCATAACTTTCAGTTATTTTCCTGCTTTCAGCAAGTGTCAGCTGTCCAAGTTCAGCTGCATTAACAGTTTAGCTATGAAACCTCAGCTGGTTTCAGCAAAAAGCCTTCACATTGCGTCTGCATTTCTCAAAACTGATGGAAATGCATGAGAACAACAAATATGATAGGCCCAACACAAATGCAAGTTTTATATCTTGTTTCTGCAGCAGGGTTCATGAAGCTTTTAATCTTTAATGCACTTTATAAGTTAATTTGTGCAAAATAAAATTATAATATTGTACATATTCTGTAAATAATGTAAACACAGTACAACAACAGCAAAAAAAGAGAGAAAAACAAGAAAGTTATGAAAGAAGCAGGAAACCTATGGTAACAAAAAGTGCATCCATCTTTCATTTATGGGTTTTATCTATTAGAAAGTAATTAAAATTGTCTAACCTTCACTTTAAAAAAAGATATAAATTTTTTTTGCTTTCATCAAAATTAATTCATCAAAACCTAACCCTAAATGTGAACGCAGCAGGTGAAGCACTGAATCCAGCTTTACTGAATTTAGAGGAGCAGCAGCTGTGAGGCGCTGCTGATCGGATGCATTAACTGATCATCAGGAAGTGTGAGGTTCCCAGCAAAAGCAGGAGTTCAGTCAGTTTGCTGCTTCAGAGCCTTCAGGTTGACACAGTGATAAAGTGGGTAAGAAATCAGCAACGATCTTAGAGCAGCTGTTACAGCCCATTAATGTGTTGCTGCCAAATATCCTCCTCAGCTTCTGCAGTTTCCTCATCAGAGCACCCTAACATCACTGTGGTGCAGCGAGCACCTACAAAGACTCATCAGAACCACAGAGAGGGTTGATATCTGTCTCAGCAGGACGCTGCAGAGTCCGACTCGTGATTTTAAATCCAGCTTGTTTTCACTCAAGGCGTCAAGTTCCCTGAAGAGAACAAACGTACCGGTATACATAAATGAACATCTAACCAAAAAAAAGGAAATATTGCACGTGAAGTAAGGTTGTTAATAAAAACAGAAAAAATAGCATCAACATGGACAAGAAATGGAAACATCTGGATCAAAGCGCATGATAGGTCTTAGGCAAAAATAATAAAAGAACTGAAGGATCTGGAAAAACATAGATGAGTTCAGGAGATGACTAATTATAAATCATTAAAACAACTCGCTTACAACATGGACATAATATACAGTCAAATGAATAAATACATTAAAATATGACAACATACGAAGACTCAGAACCTAAAATATATAATGTTGAAGATGTGATTGATACAAGTTTTTTTTCCTGTAATAAAAGATAGTGAATAAATGTATTATAATGAAGAGCAATTTAATGACATCAATATGACAAATGGAAGTCTTTCTATTATTCACTTCAATAGTAGAAGTATAAATGCAAATATATCCAAGATAACAGATTACTTAAAACAATTAAACAGAACTTTTACTTTAATAGCACTGTCAGAGACATGGCTCAATGATGAAAACACAAATGTTCACATTGAAGGGTATAAATTATATCACAATAACAGAAATAATAAAAGGGGTGGTGGAGTGGCTCTATTTGTTAATAATGAAATAAAATGTAAATTAATTAGTGAAATGTCAATAATTGTTGATATTATGGAAATGATAACAATAGAATTAATAAACAAGAATGATAAAAACATAATAATAAGTTGTGTATAGGTCACCAGGATCAAATATAGAAATATTCACTGATAAAATCATGGAGCTTTTAGAAAAGAGATTTAGACCCTGTACACACGTAGCCTGGTGTTTGAAAAACGAATATTTGCACACAAAAAATATCTCTGTCCATACATGTTCGAATATTTAAAATGTTTGTCTACATGTCCCGTTTTTTTCACGACAGGGCGTTGTAATGAATATGCTGAACCCATAGGTGGCAGTGTAGTGCTGTCACAACCCTTCAACTCAGCCACACTTCCTGTTATTTTGTATTTTTTCTTTCGTTTGTGTGGACAGACCGTGAGGTTGAACTACTATTAAATACCGTGTTGGAGTACAAAATTAATAAAACGCAGGAAAATGTTGACTGGGAATCATGTCAGAGCAGGTATGTTGAGTTTTTAGTGCTTTTTTTTAGAGCATTGTGTGACTGTCAGCGCCGCTCCAGCTGGAGGCTGGTGCGCACATTCCTTCAGAACTTTCCCTGGGATGTTGTCTGGTCCGGTTGCTTAATGAGGGTTGCTTTATGATGAAGATGAAGCTTCTGGAGAGCTGAGAGATGCAGCTTCTGGAGAGCTGAGAGATGCAGCTTCTGGAGAGCTGAGAGATGCAGCTTCTGGAGAGCTGAGAGATGCAGCTTCTGGAGAGCTGAGAGATGCAGCTTCTGGAGAGCTGAGAGATGAAGCTTCTGGAGAGCTGAGAGATGCAGCTTCTGGAGAGCTGAGAGATGCAGCTTCTGGAGAGCTGAGAGATGCAGCTTCTGGAGAGCTGAGAGATGCAGCTTCTGGAGAGCTGAGAGATGCAGCTTCTGGAGAGCTGAGAGATGCAGCTTCTGGAGAGCTGAGAGATGCAGCTTCTGGAGAGCTGAGAGATGCAGCTTCTGGAGAGCTGAGAGATGCAGCTTCTGGAGAGCTGAGAGATGCAGCTTCTGGAGAGCTGAGAGATGCAGCTTCTGGAGAGCTGAGAGATGCAGCTTCTGGAGAGCTGAGAGATGCAGCTTCTGGAGAGCTGAGAGATGCAGCTTCTGGAGAGCTGAGAGATGCAGCTTCTGGAGAGCTGAGAGATGAAGCTTCTGGAGAGCTGAGAGATGCAGCTTCTGGAGAGCTGAGAGATGCAGCTTCTGGAGAGCTGAGAGATGCAGCTTCTGGAGAGCTGAGAGATGCAGCTTCTGGAGAGCTGAGAGATGCAGCTTCTGGAGAGCTGAGAGATGAAGCTTCTGGAGAGCTGAGAGATGCAGCTTCTGGAGAGCTGAGAGATGCAGCTTCTGGAGAGCTGAGAGATGAAGCTTCTGGAGAGCTGAGAGATGCAGCTTCTGGAGAGCTGAGAGATGCAGCTTCTGGAGAGCTGAGAGATGCAGCTTCTGGAGAGCTGAGAGATGCAGCTTCTGGAGAGCTGAGAGATGCAGCTTCTGGAGAGCTGAGAGATGCAGCTTCTGGAGAGCTGAGAGATGCAGCTTCTGGAGAGCTGAGAGATGCAGCTTCTGGAGAGCTGAGAGATGCAGCTTCTGGAGAGCTGAGAGATGCAGCTTCTGGAGAGCTGAGAGATGCAGCTTCTGGAGAGCTGAGAGATGCAGCTTCTGGAGAGCTGAGAGATGAAGCTTCTGGAGAGCTGAGAGATGCAGCTTCTGGAGAGCTGAGAGATGCAGCTTCTGGAGAGCTGAGAGATGAAGCTTCTGGAGAGCTGAGAGATGCAGCTTCTGGAGAGCTGAGAGATGCAGCTTCTGGAGAGCTGAGAGATGAAGCTTCTGGAGAGCTGAGAGATGCAGCTTCTGGAGAGCTGAGAGATGAAGCTTCTGGAGAGCTGAGAGATGCAGCTTCTGGAGAGCTGAGAGATGCAGCTTCTGGAGAGCTGAGAGATGAAGCTTCTGGAGAGCTGAGAGATGCAGCTTCTGGAGAGCTGAGAGATGCAGCTTCTGGAGAGCTGAGAGATGAAGCTTCTGGAGAGCTGAGAGATGCAGCTTCTGGAGAGCTGAGAGATGCAGCTTCTGGAGAGCTGAGAGATGCAGCTTCTGGAGAGCTGAGAGATGCAGCTTCTGGAGAGCTGAGAGATGCAGCTTCTGGAGAGCTGAGAGATGCAGCTTCTGGAGAGCTGAGAGATGAAGCTTCTGGAGAGCTGAGAGATGCAGCTTCTGGAGAGCTGAGAGATGCAGCTTCTGGAGAGCTGAGAGATGCAGCTTCTGGAGAGCTGAGAGATGCCGCTTCTGGAGAGCTGAGAGATGCAGCTTCTGGAGAGCTGAGAGATGCAGCTTCTGGAGAGCTGAGAGATGCAGCTTCTGGAGAGCTGAGAGATGCAGCTTC
>JBBPBX010106543.1:0-11426 GCA_038048925.1 Garcialebias charrua
GCCATGCTAGCACCGAGCACCGTGTATCAGGCCTAGGCACACTCAAACATTTGCCAACAACAGACATCACTGATTTCAAAAGTAACCCTCTAAACCATGAATGCCTGACTTACCCAGCCTTGCAAGAACAATAGGCATCAGTGATCCTGTCCACAACTGTATTAAAGGGGACCACACATTCAAAATTCACTTTTTAATGTTTTTTTTACTGAACTTTGGGTATGTACTTCATAAAAAAACAGTCCTAGTGCTAAAAAAATGCACCCAGTGGTTTATTTACTCTAAGTAGATTTATTTATCTTAGATAGAAACACTCCGATTGCACTTCCTGCGGTTTGTGACGTCACAAACCGTAACCACAACCCACACCAAACCTGAGTCCAGCCCCTCAACTAGCAACCCCTGGTGCGGCTCAACCCACTTCAGTATAAAAAACGTCACGGTTGCCGAGCAGTTTAGGAACTGACCTGGCGGTCATTTATTTATTTATTCATTTATTTAGCCCCCGGGGGGGCTATGGGCTCAGCCCTGCTCCAGCCAGCAGCACATCTTGAGTAAAACCAGAATGTTTTATTACCTTGTTTGAATGAACTCTGTCTGAGGGTGTGAGGAGCTTCTGTTTTCCTCATCGACTGATAGCATTTTGCTGTGACGCGCACAATGTTGGAGGCATCGCGTGGCTCAAATAACTTGATGTCGTCCAAAAAAGATGACATGAACTTGTTGGTTCCCCTGTCCATTGTCGTGGCTGATATTTTGTTGAAATCCGGCAGAAATGAATACTATTCAACTCAGAAATACCCTGCAGAGTCAGTCGACGCCATGTTTCCATTGAAACTAAGCTCCGCGAGGCTTTGTTTGTGAGACACGCAGCCTTGTGGGAGTTTAGGGGGCGTTTCTGGGCAGAGCTTGGTATGGTCCATGAAGCCGACATTATGCAGAGGGCAGGGGGGACTCAAGGCCGAGATACACTTGAGCGTCCTCAGGTACGCCACTCTACGCGCGCATAATGTGCGCATGTGTTTTGCTGCTATACTTCATAAACTATTCAGCTTTAAAAAGCTCGCGTTCTCCTTGTTGTAATATGAGCAGCTGCGCACGGAGGGGACTCAACTGAGCTCGCTGATTGGTCACTTGCTGACACGCCTACTGAAATGATTGACAGACAGCTTTCTCAGTCAGCTCATGTAGCTCCTTGAAGACCGCGGCGGTGTTCATGCGGTGTTTCTACTATATATGTTATAAAAAGTTCTCTCAGAAATAAAAATAATAACAGGGAGTGCTTTTCCTGCAGCACACAGCCCACCAGGGATATTTAAAACATCGCGCACCCAGGTAGGACCTGAATTCATTCATTTCATTCATGGAGTGAACGGAGGAAGAAGTGATTACTTGACTTTAGGCAAAAAAACAAAAGAAAAGGCCCGATCAGCGATAAAGAAGGGGAATTTATTTCATTTGTGTAACATACAAAACAGTCCGGCGCCGGGGAAGTTTATGGTCAGACACCGCGTATCGCGCACGCGGACGTAAAAAAAAAGCTTTGCGCGTACATGCCCTGAGGGGCTACGCGGGGCTACGCTTTTGCCTTGACGTACGTACGCTGCGTATAGGCGTACCGTGAGGACGCTCGAGTGTATCTCGGGCTTCAGAGGCGGTTGAGCAGCCAGCTCATAGATCTGTGCACANGCAATGTCGGCCAGAGGCGAGAGTCATGAAATGATGAAAGAATGTTTATTCAGCTGTGCTCCTCTGAAAAGTCCATGGAATTCCTCAGCAGCAGATTTGGGAGGGGGATGAGAACATCTGGTTTACAAAACTTCTCAGGCGTGTTGAGATAAGACGGGGAGCCGAATGTCAGATAAACACGATTGTTTTGGGGACAGGCAGAACTGCAAATTGACCCTCTGTTTGAACCAAGTAAAAAAAAATTGTAAGTGTAAGTTTTACACAACTGCTCTAAGGGATTGCGAATCACACAGCATGTGAAGAACAGGGTTGCAGATTGAATCACTGTGAGGCAACCAACGGTCCAATGAAGACTTGCGGTTTTACTCAGCCTTAAGTAGTGAGGAGGATGATCAGCTGTCATAAGTGACAGCTTTGAGCAGCCGGCACCGCCCTGCTCACAGGTTATTGAAGACAGAGGGAACCAAAAACACAAAAATCCAAACAGCTTTATCACATTTTACACAAAGTCCAACTGTTTTGGGTTCAGAGTTGTAAATGTCTTCTCAGCCTTCAAAACTAAAGTGCTGCGTTATTTTGTTTGTACCATGCAGAGTTTGTTCAACTGCATCTGAAACCTCTTCTGTATAAAATCACATCCCCTCATTTTTGTATTGAGTCTGAAAATAATTTCCTTTAATGTACTTTGTAAATGAATTAATCCATTAAGTCCACTGAGCCTCTGTGCTTCAGTGTCTGGCATGTAAGATGTGTCTGTAAAACGGCTTAGTACAACAGTGAGGTATTTCTATCTTCTTTGTGTGCCATCCCACAGTACACAAAATATAAACACAATAATTGTACAGCAGGAGGTGAATATAAAGCTGTCATTATCTCCACACTGTTCCTTAATTAACTTATCCACTTCGCACTAGATGTCTGGCCTATAGGGCAAGCTCTAAATTGGCTGAGAGAGGCAGGCCTCCTCTTGAGATGTGATCATTGAAATAAACATCACCTGCACCAGAACTACTCAGAATAACTCTGATCCTGTGGAGAATAAAAAGTAAGTAATCAAGCAGTACACCAGTGTCCCCTGTTGCTGATGGATTTAAATAGTGAATGTTTATAGTTTTGAAGATAAGTGTTTTTCTGGACTGGAAGTGAACAGGGAATGAAAGTAAACGTAAAACTTTTTGATGTAGGGAGTTGTATTATTTTTTATATTTTGCTTAACCGAGGCAGCACAGGGGGGCGGATCCTGGAGAGTGAAGGGAGCAGTTTTATCCACCACCAGGTGCAGTGGTGGTGCCTGGAGGTGGCCAATGGTGGCCTTGACCACCATATATTAATCTTCAGCCTCTCCATTCATTTGAGGAAACTTTTAAAGTAATGTAAAAAGTAGAAAGCTTAGTTTCCTCAAATGTTAGGGTGGCTAGTTTACACATACTGTACTTTTCGGGGTATACATCGCTTTTTTTTACTCATTTGCATGTCCTGTGGCTTATACGCCGAAGCGTCATATTTATGGATTTTTTCCCCATATTTTTAGACCCATTTTTGACTCGGATATGACCGTTTTTCATTTTGGCAAAAAAATCGTGCAGTACCACTTTTGTCCGCTAGGGGGACACTTCCAGAGAGTACACCGACCGTTTCTAGCTCATGTGTGTCCGAAAAAAGCCTCCTCTGCTCGGACTGACTCTTGTCGCTGCCCGGCCTCCTGCTGTTAGCTGTGTTTTTTAGCAAGATAACTCATAAACCACACCGCAGATTTTCTTGAAACTTACAGAGCGTAATTATTTGGTGGTCATTTACAACTGACTAGCTTTATGAGATGTTTGAGAATTTATTTATTTTTATTAGCGGTTAGCTACCGTAAGCAGATACCGTACCTATTATTTAGATATATTGTAGGAGGTGGTGAAGAGACGACACAGGAGACGGGATATAGTTCTTCACTTTTAATCAACTCCTACTCAACTGGCGGGAAAACTACCCAACACCGCCTTATATACCAACACAACATCCGGTCCTCTGGACCTTTCACAATAAAAGCATCCTGTAACACATTCGGTCCACTGGGTGTGAGTAGAGCCCCCTAGTGGTCCACCACACACGCCCCCCCAGAACACCCAGTAAGGTCCATCACTAGTCCCGCATTTTAGGTTTGATTAAACGACCAGAACGGCTGAACCTGGGCCCTGCAGAACCAGTCTGATGAAGCGGAGGGCTCCGAGGAGGGCCTGCAGAAGATTCGGGCTCCAATGGATGTTGAGAGTCTCTGGCAGGGGGACAGCAGTCCGTTAACAATGTGGATGGAGGTCTGCCCCTGCGAGGAGCCTGGGCCGTAACAACCTGATCATCTGACACAACATGAGCTGGTTTAAGCCTATCGATACAGACAGTCTCAGTACGACCCCCTAAATCTAAAAGGAAATGTTTTGGACCTGGTTGAAGAACCCGAAACGGTCCATCATACAAAGGCTGTAGTGGTGTCCTGTGTGCATTGTGTTTGACAAAAACAAATTTAGAGGACTCCAGACTCTTAGGGACAAATGACTGCGGTAAACAATGATGTACCGGGCCAGGGACACGAAAAGGGGCCTCCTGAGGTGAAAAATGGAGCAACGGTGGAGCAAACTGTGGTGAGGGTACCTCAGGTAAAAACTCACCGGGGACGCGCACAGGTTGACCGAAAACCAGTTCAGCCGGGGAGGAGCTCAGGTCCTCTTTGGTTGCGGTACGTAAACCCAACAAAACCCAGGGAAGACGGTCAATCCAGTTGTCACCGGTCAATGCAGCACGCAGTGCAGCTTTCAATGATCTGTGAAACCGTTCACACAAACCATTAGCTTGGGGGTTGTAAGCGGTGGTCCTGTGAACGTTAGTCCCCAGACTCTTGGCCATGGTAGACCAAAGTTCAGAAACAAACTGCGGGCCCCGGTCTGATGTAATGTCTGAAGGGGGGCCAAAACGCGCCACCCAGGTAGACAAAAATGCCCGGGCCACCACTGCAGATGTCGTGGATGTCAAAGGAACCACCTCAGGCCACCTGGTGGTCCGGTCTATCATAGTCAGCAGATGAGTAAAACCTTGTGATGGAGGCAGAGGGCCCACCAGGTCTACGTGCACATGATCAAACCGCCGACCTGGGATGGAGAAGGGTTCCAAAGGTGCTTTGGTGTGCCTGTTAACCTTAGCGCGCTGGCATGGGACACACGCTGCTGCCCACTCCTTAACTGCTTTACGCAGACCGGGCCAAACAAACTTTGAACTGACCAGTTTCACCGAGGCTCTAACACCTGGATGAGAAAGGGAATGTAAGGAGTCAAAAACGCGGCGTCGCCATGAAACTGGAACCAGGGGGCGGGGCCTGCCAGTAGAAACATCACAGAGCAGGAGGGGACCTCCGTCATTCACCTGCCGTTCCTCCAACTCGAGGCCCGTGGGCCCGGACTGGAGCTCGAGTATTTCTGCGTCGCTACGTTGGTCCGCAGCCATAGCAGAAAAATCGATGCCAACGTATACGGGAGAGATCAGCACCCGGGAGAGACAGTCGGCCACCACGTTGGATTTTCCAGCCACATGCTGAATGTCTGTAGTAAATTCAGACACCGCTGCGAGGTGGCGTTGCTGGCGAGCAGACCAGGGGTCAGAAATTTTTGACATCGCAAACACCAAGGGTTTGTGGTCAACATATGCAGTGAACCGGCGGCCCTCCAGGAAAAACCTGAAATGGCGTGTGGCCAGGTAAAGCGCCAGCAACTCTCTGTCAAAAACACTGTATTTCAGCTCATTGTCCCGCAGCGTACGGCTGAAAAATGCAAGCGGCTGCCAAACCCCGGAAACCTGCTGTTCTAACACAGCCCCCACCGCAACATCAGATGCGTCGGTTGTTAAAGCTATTTGCGCCGCTGGGGATGGATGGGCCAAAAGGGCAGCAGTGGCCAGTGCAGCTTTAGCATCACCAAATGCCTGTAGGCGTTCTGGTGTCCAGTCCACGCTGTCGTTGGGCTTTTTCTTTTTCAGCGCTCCATAGAGCGGACGCAGCAGTTGTGCTGCCCTGGGGAGGAAACGGTTATAGAAGTTAACCATTCCCAAAAATTCTTGTAGCGCTTTAACAGACTGGGGCTGTGGGAAATCTGACACCGCCTGCACTTTGTTTGGTAACGGGACGGCACCACTTGCAGAAATGCGGTGGCCCAAAAAGTCAATGACTGGCAGCCCAAACTGGCATTTCGCTGTATTTACAATCAGGCCATGTGCTGCCAGGCGCTGAAAAACCTCACGGAGGTGGGACAAGTGCTGCTCAGCCGAGCTGCTAGCCACCAGGACGTCATCCAGGTACACAAATACGAAGGACAGACCCCTTAGGACTGAATCCATCAACCGCTGAAATGTTTGTGCTGCACCTTTAAGACCAAAAGGCATGCGCAAAAACTCAAAAAGGCCGAAAGGCGTGATAACAGCGGTCTTAGGGACATCCTCCACATGCACAGGAACCTGGTGGTACCCCCGTACTAAATCTACTTTAGAAAAAATGGAGGTCCCAGCCAGGTGCACTGAAAAATCCTGGATGTGGGGGATGGGATAACGATCGTTCTCTGTGATGTTATTAAGGCGGCGGAAATCCCCACATGGCCGCCATTTGCCATCTGCCTTGGGCACCATGTGGAGGGGGGAGGCCCACGGACTGTTTGAGCGTTGCACGATGCCTAAACGCTCCATGTTAGCAAACTCTTCCTGTGCTATTGCTAGCTTAGTAGCATCAAGGCGGCGTGCACGTGCGAACACCGGGGGGCCCGTTGTGGGAATATAATGTTCGACCCCATGTTTTGTGTTTGTGTTTGCAAAATCAGGAACAGTCAGCGAGGGGAATTCAGACAATAAACGCTGAAACACATTACCCGAAGCTAAAAAGTTAGCATGCATTAAAGGCCCAGCTCCTCGCGTCTCACAAGGCAGTGACGAAAAAGACACAGCGTCGATCAAACGTCTGTTAGCTAAATCAACCAGGAGCCCGTGAGCACAAAGAAAATCAGCCCCTAAAATAGGGACTGAGCTAGCAGCTACCACAAAGTTCCACTGGAAGTCCCGTTCATGGAAACGAACAGTCACCAACCTTTCGCCAAACGTCTTGATGGGATAGCCGTTAGCCGCGGTTAGCTGCGGCCCGCAGCCTTCTGCTAACCTGTCGGAGCCAGTCGGGGGAACGAGGCTCTTCTGCGAGCCGGAGTCCACCAGGAACCGCCTCCCCGACCTCGAGTCTTCGATGAAAAGCAGCCTTTCCTTGTCGCCAACGGCCGCGACTGCTAGCGGGCGCTGGCGTACTCGTTTCCCTGCGGCTTGAAACTGCACGGTGGGACACACCGTCGTGCTTTGGCGCCAAAACGCTGGTGGAAGAAACAAGGTGCGGCCCCTGACCGCCTGCGGGCGACTCCTGCTACGACCGCTGGCTCGTCCGGCGCTGAGGGCGATGCTTGAAGCTCGGGCGCCGCTGGAGATCCGGGGACCGCCGCTTGGACCGCGAACGTCCTCGCAGCCAGCAGGATGCGGTCGGCTTCGCGGGCCAGCGAGCGGTAATCCTTCTGCTGCAGAAACGGGGAGTTGGCCAGTGCTGTGCGCACTGGAGCCGGAAGCCGGCGGAGGAAGAGGTGTAGAAAGAGAAACTCACAGTCAGCTGAACCCCTCAAAGACAACATCCCTTCCATGAGCTCAAGAGCTGTGCCATCGCCCAAATCGGAGAGGGAAAACAGTTTCTCGGCGCGCTCCGCGTCTGAGAGCGTGTAACGCTGCAGAAGGAGCTCCTTGAGGGCGTCGTATTTTCCTTGTGCAGGAGGGTCTTCGAGCAGGCTCATTACCCGCTGGGTGGACAATGGGTCCAGTGAAGCGACCACATGGTGGTATTTGGTGTCGTCTGCAGAGATCCCGCGAAGAGCGAACTGTGATTCGACGTGGGCGAACCACGACCGAGGTGCGTGCAGCCAGAAGTCCGGGATTTTAACGGCCACCGCAAAAGCGAGCGGGGCCGCCGGTGGGGGTTCCACCGCGGACAGCTGAGGAGAGCTGGCTGGACCTTCAGATGTCGTCATATTCAGTTCACGTAGGTCACCAGTGTAGGAGGTGGTGAAGAGACGACACAGGAGACGGGATATAGTTCTTCACTTTTAATCAACTCCTACTCAACTGGCGGGAAAACTACCCAACACCGCCTTA
This sequence comes from Garcialebias charrua, assembly GCA_038048925.1. Classification (NCBI taxonomy): domain Eukaryota; kingdom Metazoa; phylum Chordata; class Actinopteri; order Cyprinodontiformes; family Rivulidae; genus Garcialebias; species Garcialebias charrua. The sequence continues at coordinate 7,888 of JBBPBX010106543.1, forward strand.
TATACCAACACAACATCCGGTCCTCTGGACCTTTCACAATAAAAGCATCCTGTAACACATTCGGTCCACTGGGTGTGAGTAGAGCCCCCTAGTGGTCCACCACAATATAGCTCATAAACCACTCCGCGGATATTTTTTCTGCATACAGAGTGTAATTATATGGGGTTTAATGTACAAACTGTTGCCCTGTATAAGACATTTGAGATAAAATTTGATTTTTTATTTGTGTTTTTAGAGACGGAATTGTCTCGTTAGCTTCGGTTTTATTTCCGTTTAAATTATTATAAATAGTCATAAACCACTCAACGGATATTTTTTATGCTTACAGAGTGAACGGTTAAGCTCAGGAACCCTTGTGCTATAGTGTCAGCTAAGAAATATATTTTTCTCAGCAAAGAAAAAATTGTTTTTACCGTGTTAATCTTGTAAAGTCCTTCTGTGCTGGCTCGCTTCTGTGGCCGCCATTTTCAGCAGGGAAAATGAGGCGCTGACGCGTGGCGTAGCGGTGACTCATAATAGATGCGACTTATAGAGCGAAGCGGCGTATTTATGGATTTTTTCAAATTATTCCCAATAATTAGACAAAGCGGCTTGTACACAGAAGCGACTTTTACCCCGAAAAGTACGGTATACATATTGTGGCAGCCATCTTGGTTTTTGACATGGCATCTGTTTTAAGGTAGCATGGGCTGCGGTAGCTTGGTGGTCAGTGCTGCGGTCTTGGATTCCTGAGGTTGCGGGTTCAATCCCAGGTTGTGTCATGAAGGGCATCCAGTGTGAAACAGTTTCCAAAACTCTCATTCGAGTTTGCTGGCTGAGGTGACCTCTGAAGAAGGGAGCAGTCGAAAGAAGCTTACTGTACTATCAAATTTAGGGTAGTGAACTTTCTTCAACTTCAACTTTCTCAAACTGTGCCCTGTCTAGGACATGGGGTGAGAGATCCTTTTTTTTTTTACCTTCTCTCCTCATGTTTTCTTCCCCTTTTCTCATCTATGCAAAAGTATTCTGAAAAAAGTAAGAGGCTGCGCTCCCATAGCAGCAGCTTGTGTGTACTCCGTCCATCTTTGGACGACTGTACAAACATAATTTCATTGTATTTCGGTGCAATGAAAAGAATGCTTAATAATAATAATAATAATGAATTCAATTTATAACGCACTTTTCATTAATGAAAATCTCAAAGTGCTACACGGTGCAACAGAAATTAAATGTCAATAAAACAAGTAATAAAACAAGTAAAATCAATAACAGTATCAACTAAGAACAAAAGTAGAATCATGAGGAGGTAGAGTATGCTCGGTTGAAAAGAAAGGTCTTCAAGCCGCTCTTAAAGTCAACCACAGACTGTGGGACCCTCAGACAGTCAGGAAGAGAGTTCCACAGGCGGGGGGCAGCCACACTGAAAGCCCGGTCTCCCATGGTCCTTATTCTGATTCTGATTCTGACTTCTTGCATTTCTTGCATTCTGATGTTTTTTAATGTGTTGTTAAACATCTATGTTTACCTTTGTAAGTAAACACTTGATTCAAAACACTTTTAGACAACTACCAGCACTAATGTGTGGGAGTGGTGGCGCAGTGGTTAGACGGTGGGCCTGTGATCGGAAGATCGCCGGTTCAAGCCCCAGTACCGACAACGTCAAAAAATGTGGGTGGAAAAAGGTGAAATACCCACACCTGCCTCAATCCTCATTCACCCCACTCTGGGCCCATGAGCAAGGCCCTTAACCCCCACCATCTGCTCCCCAAAACAGGTCTCTCTTGAAAATGAGTTCTTGAGTCTCAATGAGACTACCTGGATAAATAAAGGGTAAATGAAAAAAAAAAAGCGCAAAGCTAGCATCACACACTACAGATGTGCTAGTTAAGATGCTACAGACATAGCTCTCCGCTTCTCTCATGCATCCAAACCATCCACCTCAGTCATTAAACTGCCGGCACTAATGTAACTCTAAGCTAGCATGCAACACAGATATGTCTCCCTCTCCTCCCAACCCCATCGACAAACACCCCCAAAGAGATGAGCGCCCTGCCAAGCCATGTGACATCATCAAGCAAACATAGCATTGTGGCGAGTTGTCAAGTCAAAGTCAACTTTATTGTCAAAACTGCAATAAGTACAGGACATACACAGGATTGAAATTGCATTTCTCTCAGTCCCTCGGTGCAACAGTAACCATTTAAACACTAACAAGAAAAGTTCATACTCAATAATCCAGGTATCAAATCTGATAAGTCTCAATTGACTAAAAGAAACTGTCCAGATGACCAGATTGAGACTTATCAGACATTTAAAGTCAAAAGTCAAAGTCAAAGTCAACTTTATTGTCAGAACTGCAATATGTACAGGACATACACAGGACCGAAATTGCGTTTCTCTCAGTCCCTCGGTGCAACAGTAACCATCTAAACACTAAACACTAAAACATTTAATAAACATAAGCATAAAATAGTAAAAAAAGTGTAACACTGTCCTGAGTTTTTTCATAATAGTATAAAAGTATGAAAATTTACACCAACACTGAAACACCAAACACCCCTAAAACACCAAACACCCAATGAACATAAGCATAAAATGAAATAATAAAAGTGTAATACTGTCCTGAGTTTTTGCATAGTAGTATAAAAAGTATAAAACGTATATCTATAAAATAAACTGAAGTTTCTAGCGTTGACATTTGCAAAGAGTGGCACAGCAGCATATAAGTTAATGTACACAGTATATGTATGAGGTAGTTGATGTTGGTATATAGGCAAAGTGGCATATGAAGTAAGGCACATAAGGCACATTTGGCATCCTTAGATAAGGCTAGTCAGAGAATGCTGTATATGTATCTGCAGTAGTGTAGATAAAAGTAGTGTAAATGTAAACAGTAATAATAAATGTAAAGCAGTAGTAATAAATGTAAACAGTATTAATAAATGTAAACAGTGAATGTAAACAGTAGTATGACTATAGGCAGTAATGTAATACAAACATTAGTGCAAATATGAGAAGTAGTGCAAACTGAATGAGCACATGACCGAGAGTTTAGTGAATAACCCGTTTGATGACACAGAGTCCAGTGTTAAAATCTTTGTGTTGAGTGATAATGTGTGAGAAAGTTTTTTGTGTTAAGGCAGTTCAAATGGGAGGGGAGGCAGAGCAGGCAGAGTGTTTAGCATCCTGACTGCCTGATGAACAGAGCTGTCTCTCAGTCTGCTGGTTCGAGCCTGGAGACTCCTCAGTCTCCTCCCTGATGGCAGCAGTCTAAAGCGGCTGTGTAGTGGGTGTGTGGGATCACCTGCCATGCAGTGGGCTTTCCGAGTGAGGCGTTTGCTGTGTAAGTCCTGCAGTGAGGGCAAGGAGGTGCCGACGATCTTCTCAGCTGCTTTCACGATGCGCTGGAGGCTCTTGCGGCAGGATGCAGTGCATGCACCAAACCACACCGTGATGCAGCTTGTCAGGACACTTTCTATGGCTCCCCTGTAGAAGGTGCACATGATGGAGGTTGAAGCTCCAGCCCTTTTCAGCTTGCGGAGAAAGTAGAGGCGCTGGTG